>UCOH01010647.1:0-13978 GCA_900474275.1 Synergus japonicus
TTACATTACCACTCAGGTTGAATTATTCAGTTTCACAATAGTTTCGTGGCGCTGCATGTTTCCGTGCACGCTACGAGACAGGAAGAGAGAGGTTAGCTCGTTCACTCTGTGCTCGTAGTCGTTTCGTGCAACACGTATTTTGAATCGTGTTGAGTTTTTCATTCGTTAGTGCCACATTGATTATATTTGAGATTACCCTGGGTGTGGTGAGGAAACCACCCAGTTGAGATTAATTACTATTGGATTCGGCTTGTTGCCAGATATTGTTGGCTATTTGGATTTCGGATTTTTAAAATGCCGAACTTGACCAGAGGGCAAGCTTTGCTACGCATTTGTAAGTGCAGGTAATGATCTTTTTCTCTCTCTTCCATTGTGATTATTTCATTTAATAAATCGTGTCTCTTTTTGAGCATCGCTGTACATTGACGAACAGTGGTTCGTCATTCTCTTTGGATTTTGCTCCAATCGCTATATTTCATTTATTTGTTCTATGACGTAATGACTAAATCTTTTTATTTAATAAATTTAATTTATTGTTTTTTTTTGTAAAATGCAGTGTTTCTCAGTAAATGTTCCCTTGCCCGCCCTCTTCGCGGTATTGCGCTAGCCTAGGGTTATTTAAAGTAAA
Organism: Synergus japonicus; assembly: GCA_900474275.1. Taxonomy (NCBI): domain Eukaryota; kingdom Metazoa; phylum Arthropoda; class Insecta; order Hymenoptera; family Cynipidae; genus Synergus; species Synergus japonicus. The sequence goes on from UCOH01010647.1 coordinate 629, forward strand.
TTCAATTCGTTTTAATATTACTTTTGCTTGTTTTGAGAAAAACCAGCTGGTGCTCAAAAGGCATACTCAAATTAAAAATCGTTTAAGTTTATAATTTCAAGGTTTCACAATTATAATCTAAAATAAAGGTTTTACGCCGGTTATATATATAATAAAAAAGGTTATATATATAATAACCTTTATTTTATATTATAATTGTGAATACTCGACTGGTAGCCACGCACAGGTAGGTGGCGAGTTTAATCCCTTGTCGCATCTAGGTACTAATATCTTTGGCCAAGGAAAGGGGTCTTACGCCGCAAATGAAGATTTTACAGGGCGAGCGTTCGAAGTCGAGCGGATAGATTACTACTACATTCTCACGCAGTAGATAGGTCGTAGATGCGGCTTACGGACGCGGAGAGGTAGTGGGGAGTGTTTCACGGGATCTGGAATTCTCGAGCGGCAGACCAATTCCTCGCGTACCTAACAACCCAATTATTAGCAAAAGTCATGCTCGGATTTTTTTTGTTGGTTTCATTAAATAGAACAACTCAAAAACTATCTAAAAGTGTAAAAACCTCAAAATCGAATTTTCCGGCGTAAGACCCCTTTATAATTGATTTGAAAATAACAGTCGGAAAAATAATAAAATGCGTAGATATCCGGTCAATGTGCTTGTCGATTGCGAACTGGTGCCCTGGCCGAAAAACACCTTGTAGGTCAAAACCGTTTCCTGAAACTTTTACTTTTCTCAGAGTAATGGAATTTTTCATTAGTCCATGGATAAGATCAAGTTCCAGCAGCAACGTTCTCAAACTGCCTAAATACAAATATTAAATCTGTCCTCGACATCCCCCCACCCCCGCATTTCTAGTCAATTAGAAATAAGAGAATCACACTTGAGGATACACAATTTGTGAGCAGGTCTTCGGTAAGTTTTCGTAGGAGTTTTGACGTCTGTCACTCATACTCGTCCGTCGACTCCGGGTTACACTGCTGATACTCTGTCTCATCCCAAATAACGATAACGTCCCCCACTTGTAGGTTGATAGGTATTCACGTACCCAATGTCTCCAAATTTGTTCCGCCAGAGTCATTTTGAAAACATCCTGGTGGTCAATGTCCTCCGCCATTCCACATTAATAGGAAATGGTTAGGTATTTAACTTTCCGAATTATATAGACTTTTTAATTTCTTTTGATCAGTTTTTAGTGGCGTTACCTATAGCTGATACAGATATTAGCTTGGACACATGCGGATCGAAATTTTTAGGTTGATATTGGATTGCTTCGAATTAATTCTGGTAGGAATTTATAGGCTGATTTAGGATTCATTCGCATAGCCATCTTTAAAAATACTTCGGATTGACTAGGATTCATTGCTATTTGATTTCATTTTTTTTTCACGGATACTCTCGGAATGAAACAAATTCACTCTGATACAGTTTCGGGTAGTGGGTGTGGGTGTTTATCTTTAAAAATAAATTATTTGAAAAAATTTTTTTACAATCCTTATCACTTACACTTTACACTTTTCTGCAACGTAGCAATTTTGCTGTGCATTTCTAGAAATTACTAGAAAATTACTAGAAATTAGATGCAACGTTTTAAGTATTTTAGATTCTCTTGGAATATAAATTAGTTTTCTAACTTACCACAGATTTTCCTTTAAGAGCTTCTGGATATTGCCAACCCACTGTAAAAGTCTGTGATTCTTTTTCTAAACCTGAAAATATAATAACTTAAATAAAAAAATCACAAATATATGATTTAAAAAAAATTCATGTCATAAATTTATTGATTAAATTTTTGCTTACATTTGTCTACGTCTGGTTCTAACTGGTATTTCTTCGCACTTTCTGCAGACAGAGATTGCCTTTTCTCCGCTGTACTTGTAGAAGCGCGTAAAGCTTTGTCTAACTTGTCTATTTGCCTGGAAATAAGAAAAAAGTCTTATTAATAAAATCGTAAATAAAAAATGTAAAGTCAGAAAACAAGAATTTTTCGGTGGTACAAAAATATTCTACAGCATAAGCCAGAATTAAAATTCCTCAAAATCTCCGCATAAACCTCAATAAACTAACTTAAAAGACTCCGCAACAAATTTACAGAAAATAGCCTTCTGATCAAAAATTCTAAAATAATTTTTTTCTTGTATTTTCATTTCAAACATTTCTTACGAAACAATATTTTTAACAAAATTTGGAGTTCAACTCCAATTTGTTTACAGTTTGAGATGCTATATTGGTTACCTCCAGGTAGTGCCCTAATTTTTATTACTCATAATGTACATTTTTCATAATTTTTGTCATTCATAATGTTCAATTTTCATAATCGCTGTTTGCCATAATCTCCAAGTCACATAAATTCAATTCTTCATAACGGGATATCCGGTCAAACTTCAGGTCTTTGTCTCCCATCCATATCTAGTCAAAACGGTTGTTAATTTAGGTAAAGATGGCGATGAAGATAGATACTTGCTTTCTTAAATGAAAATGGCGCGAAATTTAAATAGGGTGATTATTATTATTCCCGGACAAAAGAACTAAATAAATGAAATTGTACAATTAAATAATGAAATGGACTAAATTTGTCCATTCAAGTGCAGAGTGTAAAAATAATAATGTGAAGTGTGTGTTACAAATATTACTAGGAATGCAGCAAAGTATGTAAAAGGTTAATTTCCTTACAATTAGTTTTCTTTATCAATTACAAAAAGTCATATCGTTTTAATTATAAAAAAAGAACATTGGTTATTCATTATTATTACTATTATTTTACACGCATGCTAAAGGACACTAGAAATATTATAATTTTTGCTAAATATTTTTAAGATATTTTAAGGCCATGTAAGACTTACCCGATAGGGTACCGACATTTCTTTGTCTGCAACGCTACGTCTACATTTATTGAGATATCAAATTGAAAATTTCTGAAATTGAAGCTAAAGCACTAAGGTACGTTTATCTGGTCTTAAATATTGATATTTGTAAAAAAAATTTCTTGAAAAATTATAATTGTGTTCAAAGTTTCGAATACTTGGAGGTAGTGCACTTGGAGGTAGCACGCTGTTGGCTGCTGTAACTTCGGTTCTAGTGCTCAGATTTCTATGAAATTTGAATAAAATAATTTTAAAAGAATGTACTTTAAGAAACTACAATAAAAAATTTCGATTTTTTCGACCAACACAAGTGTATAGAACCCCTTAAGGGGATTTCTGGTCTAGAATTTTGAAAACATCGATTTTTTTTGCACATTTTCAAAGTTTAGACCTTTAAGAACCTCCAAAGGAATCCTCCTTTATCCTCCAAAGGAATTAAAATAATTTCAATTATTTTTAGAGCTACAGCAACTTTAGTGACGCGGCAACTAAACCGGTCCGGCCGCCACAGTGGGACCAAACGCAAAATTTCCGTGCAAAAGTCTTCAAAGCCTTAAATTTTGCTCCGTTTTATGATTTCTTTTGTTATTAAATAAAATTCAATAAGTTATTTTGAAGAAGAAGAAGGTCCGATGTATGAATCAGGAATGGTTGATTGACAAAATATAAGTATAGTGCACTATTAAATGACTTAGACTGTCTGAAATTTTACTCACTTTTTTAAACGAGTTTTTCTCGAAACTACTTTTTTCGACATGGCCACCACGATATCTCAAGTTCTAGCCAACCGATTTACTTGAAATTTTGTGTGAACCTTCTTTATATAATCCTTTATAGCACCTACCAGATTCGTGTCAAAATTTCGGTTTTTACTATTTTTAAAAAATTCAGGAACATAAAAAAAGGGGTAAAAAATTGATTTTTGATTTCAGACAATCGTCATTTTGTAAAAAAATTTTTTTTTCTGTTACCCGAGGTAGGGGCTATAACAGCATCCTTACTGATTGAAAATTTATTTTGGTTTTTTTTTTCAGATCACCAGGAGAGTTGGAATCATGGTGGCCAGGATGCACCGTTTTTTTCACACCTCTTTCCCCCCCCCCCTCTAAGTGTTTTAATTTTTAATTTTTTTGTGTGAAACTTTTTTTCTGTATTGTCAAAATATTAATAAAGACATGGTAAAAAATGGATATTAAAAATATTTTTTGTTTTTTTAAAATTAAATTTCAAAAAATGTCCGAAAATCTGCTTTCTAGACCAGAATACCCCTTTAAACTTTATTTTATAATATTCGTATGTAACATATCTTTCAAATTCCAAAAAATTTATCAACAATTTAACAATTTAAAAAAATGTAAAATTTTAAGGGATTTCAGAGAATTGTGATAAATTTTAAAAGATTTAAATACATGTAATATGTACACTTAAATATATTAAAATTTTTGGTGCGCTTTCCAAACCCCTTTGAATTCCATAACTAGCTGTCAAGTTGTATCAACTTTTGTACTCATTCAATGAGCACTTTGCTTCCTGTAAGCAAATTTGGTTTGCTTCCTCATAGAAGAAGCATCAAGTATTTTTTACATCAGCATTAAATTTTGGTTATATGAGAAGTTATATTCAAAAAATTCATTTTCAAAAATTACAATAAAGCATAACTTTCTTATTTTTTAATGAAATGCATTAATGATACAGGTCAATCGAATCGTCTCAACATAAAGAACATTCATTTTCCTTACGTCAACTCAAAATTTTGATTATTTGACAACATAGAGCGAAAAATTAACTTTCAAAATTATAAATAAACATAACTTCCTTATTTTTCAATGAAATGCATTAATCATATAGGTCAATTGATTCGTCTCGATGAAAGGAATCTTCATTTTCCTTAGATCAACTTTAAATTTTCAATATTTGAGAAGTTATAGTGGAAAAATGAATTTTACAAAAATTATAAAAGTATATAAAATTTGTAAAATTAAATATTTTGTTAAACCCTTATAAGAAATTCAACTAGGTATATAGTGGAATAACTGTGCAAAATTTCATCAATTTATCTCTACGCATTTTTAAGAAATTGCTGGATCGTGACACACACACACACACACATATCCGGACATTTTTTCAGATCATCATATTAGATACATTGCCCTTGAAATATGTTCACAAAAAACCTTTTTTAGGAAACTGGATTTTGTTACCACTACAAAGCTTCCTCTATGAGGAAGCAATTATGAAAAATGAGAAGTAGAATAATAAAAATTATAAAAAATTAACATTATGAATAATAAAACTTATGTAAAATTGAAATTAGGAAACAAAAATTATAGCACATTATGATTAGGGGGGGATAGAGACTCTGTAGCGTAAAAAAAATTTTTGCAATGCATCTTTGGGCCACCCTAATGTACCGAGAGTTCCCTTCTCGAAATACTCGACTCTTCACCTTATCTCATCCATATTTGGAAGCAACCCGACTTCTCAGAATTACAAAAATATAGGAGACTCATATTGAGGTTTTAGTGTATTACTAATAATTTATTATTATATTAAATATATTCGAGTGAGAGGGTGATAGAATAGAATAGGATACGATAGGATAAAATACGACAGGATACAATATGTTACACTAGAATACGATAGGATAGGATACGATAGGATAAGAGACAGAGGGTTAGAGGGAGAGAGAACCTCCGGTTTATTTATTTAGGTTTATTTCTTTCTGTACTACTTAACTTTCTGTACTACTTTTGCAGTACTTTCGTTTCTGTATTATAAATGGCTCCCTTCGAGATTTTTGAGGAGGAACATGCGCAACTTTTGAATCATGTAAGCGTTTGTAAAAAATTTCAGAAATAGACTGATAGAAAATACAAAAGTAGTATCCAAAAATTCTTTAGTTTAATATAAGTCAGATTTCCACAAAATTTGATAAATTAAATATAAAATCATTGAATAATTTACAAAACAAAATTTAAAAAGGTTATGATTCCAAATATTATAAAAGACTCCTATCAATATAATATAATACGTGAAATGTTGTTTTAATATAGATTGTGCTTCTTCATGGCAGTTATTTATGTTTCTTGTCTGAAATCCAAATATTATTATTTATTTTATAAATTACATAAAATTGGAAAAAAAATGCGAAGAAACGTGGCAACATTTCGGAAGTCAGTCAGTATGTTGAATTCATAGTAGTCAGCTGTAGTATTTGTGAATATTCAAAAATCGTCTATTATATCCCCCATATCTTCTACTTCAAAAGGAAATACAGGTTGCTACCACTGATCTCTGTAATAACTGGAAAGCGGATGGAGCACAATTTTTGTGACGAATTGAAAACCATTTTGTTTGCACATTTGTGCGGTTCGGAAAACTTCGTGGCCTATATCGGCAACATTCGGTTTGATAACATTCATTCGGTTGGTTCAAAATAAGGTTCGAAAACATTCGGGTTCGGCAACATTCGGTTCGATATTCAGAATCAATGTAACTTTCGTAATTTAAATTTTAGCACGAAGAATCAAATGCTGCCGAAACAAGCCACGAAGTTTCCCGAACCGCACAAATGTCCAAACAAAATGGCGTTCAGTTAGTCACTACATTTTTACACGGCACCTGCTATCCAGTTATTATAGAGATCAGTGGTTGCAACGTTGCTACGTTTCGTTAATTTTATTGGTTTTATTTGTTTACACTTGATTTTTCAGCTTCAAAGTTAATTTATAAATAATTTAACCCGGGTAGATATCAATTTTTTATTTTTGCCGAGACAAGTAGGGTTCATTCTTTAATAAAAATAGTTTTTTGAGTATTTAAGTTGGATTTTCGAAGAGAACTTTCCAGTTTATGTGATTTTGCTAGGTTAGTTCCATAAGACACAATGTTAATGTAAAAGCTTACATTTTTTATATCAAGCGGTAAAAAATTCTTAAAAAATTCTAAATGACGCGGAATTAATATGACTAACATATTTTAAGGGCATTCAAAAATCTTGGATTTTACCTGGCGCATGTTCCTCCTTAACAGACATCGAAAATCGATGTTTCGTTATATGTGTCATGAAAAAAATATTTTAAAACCTACAAATCGATTTGGTTGACTTTGGAAGGACTATTTTCATCTGCATAGGACAATTTCCTCTTTGTTGGTGCTACATCGGATTCGAAAACAGGATTTTCTTCTGTTGAAGTTTCAGCTCTGCTTTCATTTCGCGGTGAGATTACATTTTCTGCTTCCTCCTACAAAAATAATTGCATTTTAGACTTATTTGAGGCCAATGAATAATGAAAGAATGAAATTAATAAAGACCACATTCATTTCAAACCGGTTAGGAAATAATTTTTAAATTAGAGTAAAGAGCCTTTTTTTAAAGTGCACCCACATTAAATCCAAATTTCATAAAATTTTTCGGCCTTTTTTAAAACTCACTAGACAACTTTGAAAAAATCGAAAATGAAAAAATAGTCAAGATTTTAATAAAAATATTTAAAATTAATACATATGAAAATCAAATGATGGTTCTCTTCGTTTTTTTTTTTGTTTAAAAATAAATGTATTATAATATAGAGAGTTTATTACCCCGTCCAAAGGTCCTTTTAGTTTCTCCCATAAGATCCTTTTTAGTTCCGAAAGTGGCTGAAAGAAAAATGAGATATTTGTTATGTTTGAATACTGCTTTTATATAATATATACACTAGAAGTCTCATTCTGGACAGACCCATCGCTGTCTTCTAGGAAATTGGGTTCGCTCCCAAATATAGATGAGGGAAGGTGGGGGGAGTTGAGAAGAGATGCTCTGTGAGCTCGGCATTACTGTAGCCACAGAATAGGAAGTACACTAAGGGGATAATTTGATTAGCGAATCATGGTGGAGTCCGTCGAGCTCACGTTGCGAACACCGGTGCATAAGGTCGTGTCTTTTTTACATGCTCGAACATCCTATGTGTCAACTAACCTGTGCTGACCATGCGTGATTCGACTGAAATGAGACTTCCATAGAAAAATAATAAATAATTTAAGGGTATCCATGGATTTTCAGGGATTTTAAGACATTTTCAGAATTTCAAGAGGTTTTAACACATCTTAAGGGATTTCAAGAGGTTTCTAGGAATTGTAATATTGTAAAGGATTCTATCGATTCCAAGTGATTTTTAAAGGACTTTAAAGTGTACTCAACTCTTGTTGAGAAGCGCTAGAAAACAGTCTTGGGTCAGCCTGACCCAGGTGTGTACCTAACGTCAACTTTGTCTTACATTGATAAAATAAAATAGTTTAAAATTTTATATTTATCGTGAGCCGTACGTGTTCAACTACGTTTACCGTGAGTCATACACTAAAAAAATTTCGGCACACCGGTTGTCCTTATAGAGACAACAATAGCGCCAAACACCGAGGCAAATTTTATACCTCGCGAAAGAGCAGTATATGTCCCTTCTTGGGATAGCATACGTACTTTAACGGTACGAATCAAAATCAAGAGGGACAAAATTTTCCCCTACTTTCGCGCATCTCTACGCCCAAAATGGGGCACCGGTTGCTCCAAATCTGTAGTACAAACGGTGTACTGTATGTGGTGAAACCAGTGTGCCGAAATTGTTTCAGTGTACGTGTTGTACTAAGTTTATTGTGAGTCATACGTTTATCAGTGTTGTATTCTAACGATATCGCATAATTTTTTCATTTTTCATTTAAAACACTTTCAAATAGTTTTCCATAAATTTATGTAGGCATTCTCTTCATTAGATTGACAAAAAAAATTATTCTGTATCATTTTACTTAACAAATTCACGAATTTTTATACTAAAAAATATACTGATTTCGAATTTCAAAAAATTATCGTTTTTGAAAGATACAGTACGGTACTTTATTTCTTATAGCTTGAAAATACTTTGAGTATTGCCACGTAAAATTTTAGCTTAAAATATGAAAATTGATAAATCTACGTTGTTTTCCATAAAATTCGATTCAAAACATTTTTTTTGTGAATTTTTTTAACAATATCAATGGTATCAACAATAATCAAATATTGCACACATTACTTCTAAGGGTTCTGAAGTATACCTCAGTGTGAAATGATCAGCGTTCAAAAATGGCTTTGGATCAGATTGACTCAGTGTGTTCTTCATGATTGAAAAACAGGTGTGTTCTTCGAGGGTTAAGGGGGTCGTCTCACGTGACAGGTGTTTTTCTGACACTTTTTTCTGAATTTTTTGTGACGAATAATATAGGCCAAATTTTCTGGTTTTTTGTGTATATTTATGAACTATTTAAGAGTTATTATACATTTTTTTACGTTAAAATATACTGTCAAATCGACTGTAGACATCTGGATTGACTTTCGTGTCAAAAAAAAGTTGAGAGATAGTCAACACGATTCCAGCTGTTCTGTTGAACTGAAATTAAAAAATCAACGATCGTTTTAATTGGTAGATCGGCGGTTACAGCTGGTACCAAAACTGAATTAAAATGATTCTGATACGGGTTGGAAGTATCAATATTCTGAGTATACCATAAAAATTTGGGCGCAATCGGTCAATTAGTTTTTAAGATATCTTGTTGACTGTTGTGAAAAATGACGTTTTGAGAAAAACGAGTTTTAAAATTTGAGTATGAATGATATAAAAATCGCTTGATTTACCATCAGTCTGCTATGCCTGGTCCATATAAGACCTGTTAAATGTTAAAAGTTAAATGTTAAATGCAAAGACAAAATTGAAATGTGATAAGCGTACCACCGAACGCGGATTCTTAACGAATCCAAATTGCCAAAAATACTTTCACACACACATTCTAAATGTGTTTAGGAAGCAAATTTAGCAAATTTAGGAAGTGATTTATGCAAAAAAAAAATCGATTTTGTTGACCCATCACATGAGACGACCGCCCTTAAGAGGCTTCTAGAGAACATAAGAGACTCAGGGTGGCAACAAGATTCAATTTATTAATGTCCCTGATTTTCAGACAAATTTCCTTAAAAGAAAAATATTAAAAATGCGAATAAATTGTCAATAATAATGTTATTAAAATTTTTCCAAAACTTCGCATAATCTCTTTAAATCTTTTGAAACTCCATGAAATATTTCGAAATTTCTTACAAATCTACGGGAACTTTCAAAAATATAAAAATATCTCAAGCATGTGAAATTGACCCTCACACGTATAAAGCTGAAATTAATTTCTTAAGTTCGTATCAATAAAGTATGAAACCACCTAGTTTCAACCTCTAGATCTAATTTTGTGGCATATATGGAGATTTTTTTGTGAGAAAGGAATGTAAAAGAATTGATTTTTTTCGAAAAAGGGCTCGACCGATATTAATGAAGAAAATCTACCCGCTTCGCGGAAACATTCTCATCACAAATTGCGCTACGTGTCGTGCGTTTCGCGTGTGTACACTCTTCGGGACGTTTACACCTATATATTTTTATTTAAATTACAATTTAATTAAGCTTGAGCGTGCCTATAGCGCGTGATATGTTCGCAGCGCTCTGCACTCTGGAGTATTTAATTAGAGTATTTTTCTGCTTAACTTACTCTACATTTCCAGTAAATTATATAATTAAAAAAATTCAGAGATAGACAGGCACATTCGTAAAAACCTGTTTTTGGAGTTTAGAGGGTCTCTAAACATGTATATTTGAATCAAGAGGATAGGGGTCAAATCGCTTACTTTATCAATAAATAGTCAAGGGAAAATATGTAGATCTTTTTAAGGGTTATGAAAATTTTTTTGGACGTCATCACGGCTAAACGCAATGATATATCGCTTTGAAACTTTGGAATATAGGAAAGAAGACACTAAATTGTGTTCTTTCATATATTCCAAAATTTCAAAGCGATATATCATTGCGTTTGGCCTTGGTGATGTACAAAAAATTCTAAATAACCGGAGCATAGACAAATATTTTTATCAGTTGTAATTTTCTCAGTATTTTAAAATTTCAATTTTTGATTTTTAAAGAAAATTAAAAAAGTTGTCATGCCAATCCTATAGGATACTCAGTGAAACTCATTTGGTCTCTCTGCTAGAGAGTTACCAGCATAGCAGAGCGACCGGGACGAAACCTGAACGTCTTCTTCAGGAAGATCCACTAGGTGTACGACTGACAGGTACCCCTACAGTCGTACACTCAGATAAAGGATACGTCGGCTCTCACCGACCTATCCTGGGTTGACCTGGGGATGGCTTCGAGAACCTGGGGAACTAAAAACATCCGATCTTTCCCATCCTAAATGTGAAACCATCTGATACCTGAATTTTTATCATACTTGCATTGAAAAGTCGATTTTTGATGCTTGTTTTAGGTGTTGAAAATGGCTTTTTTTAGCACGATATTAAAATCGTGTCTAATAGCATGCGCAACGACGCATGAAAATTTGTGAAAAATGACATGCGTCCTTGCGCACGCATGCTTTGATCAGTGAAAAGTCTTTTGCATTGTTGCGCATGCGCACGTTGAGCTAGGGCTGAGTTTCTGTGGGGCCAGCTGATCAGCTGTCAAGTGTGGAATGGTGATGTATGTATAATAAAGGAAAAATGGATTCGTCTTGTGATTACAAGGTTGAAACATCCGAAAATATCGTGCTTCAAGCAAAAACTATTTAAAAAAACTTTAGTAAATAATAATTAAAAAAATTTCTAAAAATTGTGGATTAAAAAAGGGAATTAAATTTTCAGGTTACAATTTTTATTTAATATCCTTTGATCTAGTGTAGATAAAATAAATTCTTTTGAAGTGGTTTTTTATGGTAGTCTTTTAGTGGTCTTATGGAGTTCTATGGGGATCAGAACCCAAACCTAAGCCTTAACTTTACCTAAACCTTATGGGATCTTATATGAGTCTTATGAGATTTTAATGAACGTTTAGGGGAATTTTATGTTATTTTTATTGGGTCCTGTTGGGGTCATATGTGATCCTTTTTAGTCTTATGGTGGTCTTATGGGGTTTTAAGGTAGTTTTATAGTAGTCTCTTTGGTCCTATGGGGTTGAGACCTTAACTTAACCTAACCTAATTTATTGACATTTTCAGGGACTTATGTGGGTTTTATGGAGTATTATGGAAGTTGTATGTTGTCTTATGAGGTGTTATCGTAATCTTTTGGGGTCTTATGGAATTTTTATATTTTTGGGGCTTTATGGGGTTGCATTTTGGTCATATGGTGGTCTTACTAGGTTCTAATGAGATTCTTGATACAGCGGCAGCGGTGAAATTAAGGGGTCACTTTATCAATGGGTTCAAAAGGGACGCGGTTTCAACAGGTCACGTGATCATGGGGATCAAAAGTAACGTGTCGTTATGGGGTCAGATGATCGTTTGTGATGGAGGTGGAACTAACCTAAAACTAAACCTTACCTAACCTAACCTAATTTGGTCTTATTGGGGTCTTATAGGGTTTTATGGAAGTCTAATAGTGGTCTTATGAGGTCCTTTGGGGTTGAGACTCTAAACCTTACCTAAACTCCGTTAGAATCCCTTAATAACCTCTTAGGGGGTCACATGACCACTTATGAGGTCACGTGTCCCCTCTCAATTCCTGACACAGCGGTGGCGACGGCGAGATCTTTTTATAATATAGATAGATAAAGGTGAAACTTTGTCTAGGGATAGAGTTAAATCAAGCATATGAGGTCATCGAGATATCGAAGAAAATATACATCTAAGAAATACTGAAAACCATCAATTAGCTTACGCTAAAGTTGGTTAAATCTGAGCAATGTTTCAAGGAGAAGAAAAATGAGTTTCGTTTTAAGGAAGTAATTGGAGCATTGATATATTTGGCAGTCGCAACAAGGCCAGATATCTCGTACGTACACTACCGTCGGAAATTGAGCCGCCGGGTGCAAGAACCAGCTCGACGCTCGAAACGGCGTAAAAGTATTGTCCACTCGTCTCGAAAATCAAAAATTTTCAAAATCGAAAATTTAATTTTTTGAAAATGTAGCAGTGTAGAGTATAAGAAAATGAAACTTTTTTCTATTAGAAATTTTGTTCCCAAACGTTTATTTTTAATAATAAAGACGAAATATTGACAAAAAATGTATCCCTGATTTAATTAAGTTTTAAAACATTTATCGTTCTATCTCGGCCAAATCTTATTGAAATAAGTTGATATTTGCAGGACTTATTGAAAACACTCTACCGATGCCTAAGAAATCATCAAAAAGTTAAAAACCACTTATTGTTTAAGAATATTTAGTTGCAAAATGGCGATCTCGATAATTGTGTTTGTCCAACACCCGCGATGGAAATGCGACTTCGGAGGCTCGTCTCGAGAGGGAGAAGTTGTCGATTTCTCAACTGATGACGTCACAGTGGTAGAAGTGAGTACTTTTCCCACTAGTGGGAAAAGTAAGTGAGAGAAGTGTGGTTCGCGTGGTTGAAGTGTTGTGGGCAGTCGATGCAGTAGATCCCTACAGTGGTGCCATCAGACGTTAACTAAAGGAATGTCCTACATACGTCGACGTCAAGACGCTATAGTAC
>UCOH01010648.1:0-32180 GCA_900474275.1 Synergus japonicus
GCTTAATATTTCTGTGTTTACAATTTATCTTTAACTATAATACTTTTTACAAAAAAAGGGTGTACACCAATGAAAACTATTTATGTCAAAATCGTGGGACCGACTTTAAAATTTATGCAAAACTATTTATTTGGCGTCCAAAAAATTTTTTAAATTAGATATTTGTACCTTCGAAATTCATAAACATAATACAATAGGCATTTTTTAGTTTTCTTTGGAAATAAATGGATAAAATAGTTTTATCCGCGCACAGATTGAGGTTGGGACAGTGTATAAACCGGAAAAGAATGACTTTTGAGGTATTTTCTTAAGAAATTAAATAAAATGAGAATAAAAATTAAAAAATTGTTTTCAGATTGTTGTTCAGAATGATAATAAGTATTTATTAAATAAATTTAAAAAATCAAAAAGAGCTCATTATAAATTATATAGTACTGGGACCTCAAGTTTGCCCACAATCTTACAATCACCCATATAAGAAATAAAATTTCGCACGCACGCGGGGGGAATCGAACGCATGACCTACAGGACGCGAGACCAGCTTCCGAACCATTACCCTAAGCTCTCGACATGGTGGTTCCAGATTTTTTCCAGGGTATATACTCAATCCGAGCATACACAATGATTTCCCACCACTTTTGAAATTTTTTTAAACATTCATTCAACAAAAATTTATTATGTTTTTTATTATTCATATTATTCATATTTTATTATTCATTTTAAATGGCAATTAATTTTGCAGGTAATTACTTATTAAGCATTGAAAACAATATGTATTATTTATTGAATGCATGAAGATACAAGATAGTTTGTTTTTTTAATTTGTCAACTAATCCTAATTTCTATGCAACCTTATATGAGTATTGCTGTTTGTTGTTAAAATCACATTCGTTTTAGAATTAGTGAATATGCGTTCACTATTTTAATTTTTAAGTAAAAAACAAAGTCACGATAATATTACTGTAATGTTACAAGAAAATTTTTAGGAATAATTACAGATCTGCAAAAAAAACTGTACAACTGTATAATGAATGTGCTACAAATTCAGTGTACTGGGATTTTGATTGGGACGTCGACTGTGGAGATGGGCATGCCCGGTATAAGTCCAAACGCCCAAGTGGGTCCAAGTTGGCGCCCACTTATTAACTGGGCTAAATTGGGCACATTTCCACGCGGGCTGAAACCGATTACCGCATAATGCGAGTTTTTGAATTATGCGCATTAAGTCATCTATAGTGGTGCATAAATTGCTTATTCTGCGATTTGTGCGCAAAATCGCCATTTTAAGCACATAAATCACTTACTTCGAGAGCAGATTCATAATTATTTATATGTAATGAAAAAAACGCATTTAATTCTCATTTTTGAATTTGTGCATCTTTTGCGCATTATTATTAATAATTATAATTATTAATGGAATTTTAACTAATTTGAAGTATTTTTAACTAATGGATAATTACCTTAAAACTGCTTAAAAGTTTTCAAATTTTTTTAAGCTTCTGAAAATTTTATGAAATCTGTTGAAGTTCCTGAAACTCCAATGGGTGTCTTAAAATTCTTTCGAAATTCCATAAAATCTTATATTCCCTTAAAATTCATTAAAAATCTTTTCAAATTTCCGACATTGAAAGCATTTAAAAGTACGGTAATAATCATCATAAATATAAAATTAAGTCTTCCCCTTAATCCCATCGAATTACATAGAAATTAGGGGTAAAAAATTACCTAATATTCTTGTAAGTATGAATTTAATGAATAGATCTGTATTTTTGAGCGCATAATGCCTGCATAATTTCTGAATTTTCACCGCATAAAATATTTGAATTTTGGCGCATAATTCGGCATTTTCGAATGCATAAAGTTCACATCCCTACAGATAACATTAAGTAGGAGCACCTACAAATTTTATCTAAAAACGCATTAGAGATTTACACAGCCGAAACTTACAATTATTTCCATATCAGTTTTCTCTTCTCTCCGTATCGTAAAATTCCGTAGAAGTAAGAGAATGAAACGTCTAATATTGTAATCCGTCAAATCGCCTGTGTGTTTAATTCATTCTCTAATTCAATTACTTTATATTTTATTCGACAATCGTTAAGATTGCAGGAAGGCTTATATTCCGCCTTCGTTCAAATTCATTTATTTTGTTAATTCATTAAATTCACACATTACTTTAAATATGTAATTTTGTAGGGAATACATATTTTGTAATAATTCAGTAAAATTACTTAATCTGATTGTTCTTTAATTATCTTTAAAACCTGACCCTGGCTCGACTGAAGCATCCGTTAAGATAATGTAAGTCGTAACATCCTCAGTAAAAATCAGTTCTATACAGATTATAGAACATACAATATTCAGTAAAGTGACTTACTTGTAAATTTTTTGAGAGAGGTACCAGCCACACATGCCCATCGCCGGTCTGTGTCATTTTTTCACTGCAGCAAACATTACGTTCCGTTAATGCAACCGAAGCAGGTAAGGTATTTACGCTTCCTCCATGAAGTAAAATCACGTCGCTGAACATTACACTGCTTCTCCTGCGATAATGCACACTAGGAGGACTTAGTAGAGTATTGTTAATCTGAAATTAAGATTATATCGTCTGAAGAAGGAAAGTTTAATCCTCAGTTACTCCACGGGGATCGAAATGACCTGATGTGTTTTTGCAAGTGGCGCCGTTTCTATATAGGCAAGTGAAGGGGGCCAGTACATAGGGAAAGAGATTTAGAGACCCTTGTCCATGCTGAACTCATTACCAAATTCATTTAGGTTAGCGAGCGTGAGGCCGAAACCGACAGTTGGAAATTGTGAGTTATGTCTTTTAGACCTCCGTGGGATAACTACGTTACAAAGAGTGATTTGGAGTGAAATAAAAAATGTAAGTAAATTTTTTATTTAATATTTCTTGTAGCTAATAATAACACAAAAACAATGTTTGTGTGATAAGAGAGTAAATTATCATTAAAATGTTTTCTTTCTTGATGTTACAGAAATCTAGTTTCCTAAAAAGATTTTTTTGAATATATTTCAAGGGCAATATATCTAAGATGATGATCTGACAAATTATCTGGATGTATATGTATGAATGTGTGTTGTAATGAGAATAGGTGCTTAGGAAATAAATGATATTAAATTACTCTAATAAGAAATCTTTATCTTAATAAATTCTAACTCAAATCCTGAAAATAAAGATTTATGCTGTCTCATAGGCTAAGAACCAGTAATTATCGGTCGTAGGACGTGTTCTCAAGGGAGGCAAATAACCCAACAACCATTTAAACAAATGAAAAAGAAAGATTTATTCAATTTAAAAGCAAAATGAACATTAATAAAGGACTCATCGCCCCACGAAAAGCGGAAGGACTCTATATAAATCAAAATCTCATTGAAAAATCATGATTCGATACAAACTAATTAAGTTCATCCCATTACGTGGGAACGATATAGTCTTTTAAGCAAATCAAAATTACAATGATTAAATTGGAACTCAATTCCACGATAAATTATTAATCGGATAGTTCAGTAACAAGCTTCAAAAACAAATAAAATAAAAATAAACTCTCGTGGCCCTTCCTGAGTCTAATACACAAGCGAATCAATAATTCGCACTCAGGAATTCTACAATCTGTTTTCCCTTTCCCACGAGAGAGAGAAACGCAAGTTTAAATAACGTTAAATTATCAATTGACGCTCAATTTATTTTTAAGACGCGGCGGTAAATTATTACAATTCGGAGTATTCGTGCAGCGCGAAATTGCCTCTTTGAAATCTCCTAATCCTACGTTTAACCGAAAAATCCCGCATAAATCTAGTCTAAAAAATCACGTTACGGCCCGGAAAGCAGAATATGAAGATATCTGCTGAATTCCTACAGCCTGGAGTGGCGTGCATAGAGATCCAACAGATAAATTGACCCAAATTAAATAAAATGCGTAAAATATAGCAAAAGATGAAGTCAACAGCCTGGAGTAGTGTGCACCAACCTCATTTTTTTAAAAGTATAGGAAATCACAGCCTGGAGTGGCGTACATAATTTCCTATAAGTGAATACTACCTGTCTGATTGGACTTGACTGCTACCCCTGGAGCTCGATGATCCTTTAAGTAGAATATGGAGACTGTGTTCCGGCGCTGGGCGACGAGTGGAAAGCTCATTCCCTTTATATCCCCACAAAAGATTGCCTCGTTAACGGGAGACCCTTTTTTCATGCTATCCTAGCGTGATTTGGGCCTTATCAAATTAGCATTGATATCTGATTGATAATGCCTGTTCGCTTCCTGCCATGCCGACAACGTGTAGCTATGGATGCCTATATTTAGGCATATTGAGTCACGGTGTACCACACCGTTACAGTGTATAAGCGGATATGTGTGTCATGATCGAGAAATTTTTTGAAAAAGCATAGAGATAAATGGATGAAATTTTGCACAGTTATTCCACTATATACAAGTTTTATGTACTTTTATAATTTAAGTGAAATTGATTTTTCTACTATTATTTTTAGAAAAATCAAAATTCAAAGAAGACGTACAAAGAAAAAAGATTCCTTATGTCGAAATGAATCGACTGACTGGTTGTGTTTGTGGTGTTTCTGAAGCTTGTGAAGGTTTTGGAGGCTGTGGAGGCACAGTATGTCCCATATATTTTGGATTGAGGCTGTCGAGGTTTTGGGGATTGTGGGTAGTTCATGGGTGGAGGTTGTGTGTAGTTTGCAGGTGGACATTGTTATTGGTTAGGGTAGTTGGATTGCGTTCATTTATTTAATAATTTTTTTCTTCTATCTCACCATTTTTGAATGTAGGCGTAAAAATACTTTCAAATATTGATAATTTGTGTGTCACAGTAGTAGACACAACGACAATGATTGGTGCAATTTCCACGCATAATTTGAATATCTTGCTCTTGCTTATACTTAGATTTTTATCGTGCTTTCATTCTCAGTACTGCTCTTCGCCGCGTCATGTCAATTCACCGGAAATACCTGCTTTTAAAGTTGGACGGTACTTTCCCCAATGTTAATTGCATAAGAAACTTTGAGTGCTTTAAGGCAAATGTTAATATTAACCGATTTCACTCAAATTTGCCGGAGATCGTTTTTTTTTATCATTACAACAAAATAGGAAAGTGCGACCAAGAAGAATCAAAAACAGAAAAATCACCAAGAGTGATATAATAACAAATTAATAATAATAATAATAATAATAATAATAATGTGCTACATATTTTGTGCTACATGTTTTGCCTCCACAACCTTCACCAACTCCACAGCCTCACAGAAAGTGGCACATGCTGTGCCTCCACAGCCTCCATAAGCTTTATAAACTCCACAAGCTCCATCCAACTACCCACAGTATGTGGCACATACAGTGCCTCCACAGCCTCCACAACCTTCACAAACTGCACGGCCTCAATCCAACTTTTCACATTACGTAGTAAATACTGTGTGTTTACAGCTTCCAGAAGCTTCACAAACTCCACAGCCCCTATAACCTTCACAAAATGTCCAGCCTCAACCTCAACTATCCAGCTTCCTTCTTCCTGTCACCGCAATTATTGTATCAACCTTATCCATATTCAACAAAATTTTATTCATATCAACCACCATATCAATTTCCTTTGGCATCTATCTCCACCAAAAATCAATATCTTTATCCAGCCAACAACCATTTAGAGCCTGTAACAGGCGGGAATCGAAAATTGGAGGAGGCGAAGAATCGAGAAAAGGTAAGACGGTCACATTAACAATGTGATATTTCTATATACAATAGCGTCTGTTTCTAGTCGAATTTAATATTTATCAAGTAATTGAATACTAAATTTTAGACACTAAAGAAGATTTTAAAGAAATTCGTTTATCAAGAAGATTTTGGTAACATTGGTCGTGGTCGTTGTCATGGTCATGGTCGTGGCGATGGTCGAGGAGGAAATGACACACATAAGCTAAAAAAGTCTATTTTTTTTTTTACGATGAAAATAATGTACTTTTAAAAAAACCTACACTTGAAGCGGGTGCAACTCGGGAAGACTTCGAACTGCGCTGCATAGAATTTTCTTTCCGTGTACATACCATTATAAAGTGAATAGTAGAGCAGCCACTGAACATATAATTTATAAGGAAGTTAGAAGTATAAGAAATGTAAAGATGTCAAGTTTTTTAGTCTACTATTCTCAATTTATTAATCAAGCTTATTAAGCTTTTTTAGCTTTCGCCAGACGACGTCCGGCCTCTTCAGAAAAACATATCATTGTAAACAGTTGTAGGTGATGGAGAAAAATTATTCTACAAATAACAATTAAATGATTTTATGTGTTAGGAGTATGTTCGTATAACAACCCTATAATTGCCGCTAACTGTTTTTATCTTTAACTGTTATTTGTAGAATAATTGTTCTCCATCACCTACAACTGTTTACCATGATATATTTTTCTGAAGAGATCGGACGTCGTCTGGCGAAAGCTAAAAAAGCTTAATAAGCTTGATTAATAAATTGAGAATAGTAGACTAAAAAACTTGACATCTTTACATTTCTTATTCCACGGTATTCAACAAACGACAGCAACACCGTCAAATATTATCTTAGAAGTATAAGGTTTATAAGTTTAAACCAAAAGGTTGTGATGTTGCAGATTTCTGCTAATCACAAAAGTTTCTAAAATTAAATATGTGTTTGAAATAAAGACTTGGGTGCTCTCATTTTGAGTACAATTCGGCACTCCTAACTGTTTTAAATTTATTTTTTCATCTATTCTATTGTTTATTTTATTTTATAATTTGAATTTCAAATTTTATTTTATTTTCGTTTATTAGTAATATATTTTTAGAGTTGATTTATTTTATTTTTTTTATTTTTCAATGTAAATTTCCGAGCTTTTGCGGTCACGAGCGAGCATCCATTGATTCGATTTCATCATTCGCAACACCACGTTTACGAATTCTTCGCCACAGCTACTGTCCTTGGGCCTTGTTCAAATATTATCTCTCTCCACCATCCCTCTTAACGTTCAAGACAGAACTGTCAAATCTGTCAATAATGGACAGAAGGATTGGTGTTGGTCATCTTTTAGTCTTGGCACATTCCTGGCAAAGATTGACCGAGGCTATTACTTTGTAATTGTTAAAAGTAGTACTGGTGATCGAAATCAAAGATACAGAGTTTTAATACAATTAAAGTTTATTTAAATTAACAGGATTGCTTAATTCACAATATACCGATGATTTCTAATATGAATAAGAAATTTAAGGTATAATCCAGATTCTGAGAGAAGTTTCACAAACTTAGCAAGAAATAACTAGATTATTTTGAGAGATGTTTCACTAAAGATGTAAAGATATGTAATAACTCGCAAATCAATGAGTAAACATTGATTTAAAAGATGTTTGAGATTTAAGGGATATAAATTAACAAAAGAAAAATGTGATCAGTTAAAGAAACTTGAAGAGACTCAACACAATGAAATTTAGTCAAGAAAAGTAAAAAGACTCAAAGTGATGAACAAAGATGTAATCAACTCATGAGACATAGAGAAAACTCAAGAAGATAATGAGACATAGAGAGACTCTAGAAGACGTGAACTTGTAGGATACATTTTTAGAGAAAGCAAGAATATTAGAAAAAGTAGCATTTTAATTTTATGATGGTTATATCTGAAGGGTCGAAGAGTACCTGGACCTTAGCACGCATAGATCTTTTAACATAGAATTGTAGTAAGACCAGTAATAAGCTAGGTCCTTGGTAGAATCAGAAAAAACTTAAAGATTTGGGGAATTCCAGATTTTCTTAATGGGAATGGAAAAACCTAGCAAATATTAAGAAACGTTAAGAAATAATGAATTCTTACAATACTATATTCTAAAATAACATTTAAAGTATTTTTAAGTAGTAATAAAAGGACTTATATAATTAAATAGTAATTCTAAATAACAATTAGTAATTTTGCCTAATTATCTCTATTACAGATACCTGTAATTATCTCTTATCTCCTGTCTATTAATAGACATTTACTGGCTTTTAAATGCCATTTATCTCTCTCTCTCTCTAAATTATTTAGAACATAGAAGAATGAAACTATCATTATTAGTGCTCCATATTCTTGTTCTCGTCATTGCTTGATATCTGAAAGCATCAAAGGTTCTTATATTTCACTCCCTCTTGTGTAAAGCAGTTCGGAACCTCTATATCTTGTAACAACGGTTGATAAGGAGTAGGAAAAGAAGAAGAAAGGACATCGAATTGACGAATCGGAAGCGGACCTCATCGGCTATCACTCTCACGACCATGCGAAATTACGAAATTAGGCTTACGCGCATCAGCCCTTCCCCCCAATTTATAATTATTTCAGGCTAACGACCTTCCGTGAGAACTTGACTCGATCTCCTTTAATTTGTGAAACTCCAAGTGAAAGCACGTGTCAAGTCTCAGCGAATTTGAAAATTTTAAATTAAAGTGTCTCTCTCCGAATTATAAGGTAGGATTCGATCCATTTTAATGATTTAGCCAAGTTATTTTATTTTATATTGTTTATTTTAATATTCTCTTCCGACTCCATGGCTGAATCATCTTATTTTTATATATATTTTTTCTTTTGAACTTTTGTGATATTTTATTTTTTATTGAATTTTATAGTTAATTTATCATGTGTTTGTAATTTGTTTTAATAATTCAGAGTGCCGAATAACCTTTAAGTTTAACTGTTTCACATCTTTCTTTTAATTTTAAATGATCTCAATGATTTATCTTTTATTACGTTTAGTTTAAATTATTTTACCCCTTTTTCTAAATGTGTAATGAGAACCCAAATCTCTTTTTAATTAATGAGAACCCAAAAACCCCCAATTTATATAAAATGTAACTTAATTCTCCCCGAAATAATTATTTAACGAGAACCCAATTACACCCCATTAACGAGAACCCACAACCCCTTAATTTTATTATATGCTTCCCCATTTTTAGTCCTTTTTGCCTGTAAATTTTATATAACTTTTATGTGATGTCTTATATAATTTTTATTTCAACGTATTTTATTTTGAATCTTGTGTGACTGTTGACTTTCATTTTGTAAACATTTTAATTTCAATGTCAATTTTTGTTTGCATTCTTATATTTCTATCGTTGTTATTTCTATCTCATGTCAAAATATTGTTATTCAAATGAATAAAACTTTGTTAAATTCTTTTATAAAATTCTTTGAGTCTTATAATTCCCGAACTATCCCTCTCTACTAATGTTCTGAACTAGTAGTAAGTTTAGTTTCGTTTAATTTTAACTTGTTTTTATCGCCAATAATTTTATTTATATATTGAGTTCTATTATTCTAACTTTGATTTTATGTTTTAATGGTTAATTTGGTTATAATTTTGCGAGGTTATCTTTTATCTTTATCTTAATATCTTTATCTCTTAGGAATATTATTTCGCATGTTTTGACCAAAATGATTTTATTGATCTTTATTTATTTTATTTAATATTTATATTTTTTTGAATTTTGATTTTTACTGATTTTTTTATTGATCTATCGATATAGTTGATTAATTTTATCTTTGTCCTAAGAAAGGACTGGCGCCCAGAATTTTCCTATCTTAAAAAATTTTTATTTTGCATTATTTTATTTTTATTTGTCTTAATTTCCTTCTTTTTGGGGCCATTCGTGTGTCGCTTTTGGAGACCTTTGTTTCATTTATTGAAACTTAAAAAAGTGCGCGTCACAGGGTTTTAAATAAAATAATGTAAAATAAAATTTCAATTGTTGATTTTTGTTTATCATAGATTATATACAGTATAATGTTATGAATTATTCATTAATTAGTAATAAATTAGTTATAATTTATCGTTTTTTTTGCGTTTATTAATAGTTTTAATTTATTAAATTTGTACAAAATAAATTAATAATAAGCCGATTTCAATGTTTTATACCATTCTCCAAATGTTTTCGGCAAAGCACTCAGTTTTGTGGGAGAATAATTGGGTTGTTTGAAGTTAAAATTTCTTGCATTGATCGCTTGCAACAAAATAAAAATTTTAACTTTTTGTCTTGATAACAAAGGATGGTAGGCCATTTCTGTTTCTTTTTATATATGGGGCATTATTCCTCAAGTGTACGACCCTCAGAAGTCGACTTTGTCTGATCTTTCTCATACTTGGGTAAATATAGTCCTACTTGGTACGACTTTAGAGAAAAAGATTTTTTCGTTTGGATAAAAATTAACCGAGATAGGGGAGGGGGAATTTTTCGAATTTGTTCGATTTTGTGCTGTTTCATGCTATTTCGAAAGTACTAAACTCCTTTCCTACGAAATATATAAAATTTTGTCCCACATGTTTTTAATAGTTTTTTTCTTATCTATCGAATGGTTATAACCATTATTAAAAAATTTTAAATTTGAACGATTTGTTTGAAAATCAAAATATTTTTGACTTTTTTAGAAAAAAGGCATGTTTTTTGTCTCAAAATAAAGCTTAAGTCTTTATCTTTCGGTGCTGCAAAATTCAACTGGCCGTTATTTGTTGTTTTCGAGAAATTAAATAAAGAGTAAAGCGCCGCGCCGACGGCGCTCGAGGCTGCTGGGCTTCTCGCTGGGCGGAACTTCTTCGGACTCATATGTAACGATTTATTTCTCTCCTACTATTCCTCTCACCGGACGCTTCAGTTTACTAGGGTTAGCTATTTTAAAGACGAATAAATAGATCCAAAATTTAGTTAACAAAATATAAAGAATGCGTTTATTAACCTTATACTTTTCACATCGAACTGTGTGAATTTAATGAAATAAAAAAAAGAGTGAATATGTCTGAACGAAGACGGATAAAGTGATTCTTCGTCCTACAATCATAGATATTTTGAATTGTGAAAACAAAGTACAATTTAGATAGATTCATAAACGAATTAGACATACAGGCGATTCTGGGAAATACAATATTTAACGTTTCTGTTCTCTTCAACGGTTTTGACGGTACGGAGACAAGGGAGGACTGATAGGAAAAATAATGTAAGCTTCGGTTGTATAAATTACTAATGCGTTTTTGTAGATAATATTTGTAGGCGCCCCTACTAAATATTATCAGTCGGTTTAATTATGTCACTCACAGATGCGCCTCTTGAGTGCAAATTAATTTTCATCGCTTTGCAATTTTAATAGACAGGATTTACAGAAAAGAAATAAAGAGTTACGTAATAGAAAAGTATTCTCGGGTGGAAAATATTAATAATAGATGCTCCTATTTATTAATATTTTTATCATAGGTTTCTACAGCCTTAGGTGATCCTATTAACTGTAGAAATCGTATTCCTTTTAACGACAGTAAGAGAGAAAGAGCGGAGAAACGGAGGACGGGGAATGAAAGAATTACATTTAGAAAATGTCAAGCATAGTAGCAACTATGGCATGGTATATCCTTTACTTGAGAATTGACAATTCTCTCTATAAAAGTCTATGAAAATCGACAAGGATAGTTGCGCCTATGCCTTGCGATTTCGCCGGTGCGTTGCCTACCACAGATACTCCTGTTGGTAGGAAAAGTACCTGAGTTTTCACCAGGCGAGAGCTCACCGATGTACTTGGTGAGTCGCGCTCAGCTAGACTGAAGAATTGCTCTTCTGTGGGTAGACTTATCAGTGATAGCATATTTGAAACACCGAGCGACGGACACAACTGAACCTCTATATGCGTGTGACTAAGAATAGGAGATCGACTCGACGATTATCGAAGGTGCACGAATTCGGTACGAAAGCTTCAGAAAACTCTGCAGGCGGTCTTCGTTATCTCGAACCCTGATCTATTTCTTCAACCGTACTTAGAGGGAAATTATGGTTTGGAAAAAACTGTCGAATTTAATGATTCGCACTATTCTCAGTTTCTGCGACAATTTTGATTTTATGCTTTTTAGATGCAGAATATTAATATATATTTTTTTATTTATATTTATATATAATTTATTGATATATAAATAAATAAATATATATTTATTTATTTTTATAATTATAATTCATTTATATTTATAATTACAACAATTAAAAATAGAATCACCTCGACTATTTTTTTTTTCGTTTTTTATATTATATAAACAAATATCTCATATTTTTTATTTCGCCGTGATATGCAAAATTTTTAACAACTGGAGTAGAATAAATTGAAAATTTTCAAACATCTTCAAATACATAAACCATTTCTTACAAAATAATGAAATTTTCAGGTAATGAAAACGATTACGTAAATTTTGCATATAGCCTTTAATTTAAAAAATTATTATTTTTTTTTAATATAAGATATATACAATTATTTTAAATAAATAGCATTTATGGAAACTAAGGCATCTTTATATATCCTCCGACAATATTTTTATTCTTTCTTTTATCCTCTTACAATTATAATGTTGTATGTTTTTTAAGTTTGAGCTTATTATAAATTTCTACAGTATGTCATGTCTCCGCGATATAGTATTAATTATCTTTCTTAAATATATTAATAATCTTTAAAAGACCAGCAATTGTAATCCATTCTCGTAACTAGCATTTATATTATCATTTGTTCACTACCAATTAATATTGTTTCTATATTAAGTTTCAACCAAGCAATATTGATATTTCGTAAATGTTCATTTTAAGTAAGTACGAACTTGTTCAAAAGCCACCTTTCTTTAACAAAACTATCTATTTAATATCTCACAAATTAATGTATCCTGCATCCATTAAATCTCTTGACTTCCGACCTCAACGCAAACTCTATTTTGTAAAAGTGACATTCTACGAAAATACTTATAATATCTCTTTTAAGAGAAAAACCAGATATCATAAACTAGATTAATATTTAGTTTTATCATGCAAAGACCTGTCACTTTTCGCCATAAAAATATCAATGTCATTTCCCTAAAATCAAACATCTGTTTATCTAAATTCTTGGGAACGCTAATGCACTTGCATCCACATGGGCACGGTCATAAATTAAACTGACACTTGACCTCATCTAGAATGTTCCCTAAAAAGGGGAACGTCATGGGTACGTTTAATACAAAAGACAATAATAATTAAAATACGTATAATTTGATTATTATTGTTTATTCACTTTAAAGGTTTATAGAAACTTAGGAGGCACGAAAGGTCCGTCGTAACTAAGACACAACGTAACACTGACTTACCCTGCCTACAGGGTGGCCCTGTAGGCCCTTTTCGGGTCTCGACCACAGTAGTGGGAGTAAGGACTTATCTTAAAGTAAATACATAATACGCAGGGCGTTACACCCCCTATTTTAGACAAAAATTAGTCTCTAATTTTTTATTTTAAGGTTCCTAGGTCTAACAAGTGCAGTTTGTTCAAGTACCTGAACTGTTGGTTCTGCACGTGATGCAGCAATTGGTGTATGAGCAGTGAGCGGTACAATAGGCGATATATTTGTGTGAGGAGCTGTGGTTACTGTTGTGTTTACACAAAATAGCTAGATACAAAAATTTTTCGGAATTAGTTTATGGATGCAACGAAAAAGTCCCAACCTATAACCTAAATATACAAGAATAATTCCTATAGACGCGTACCCTATATATCTTAGGATGTCCATACTTGTTTCCATCAAAGAATGTCTTCTCCTATCGTTCCTAATAGTCCTCATAGAGGATTCTATATCGCCTAGAGTTGTTTTAAATTCTTTGATCTTAGCATGCGTTAAAGTTTCCTGTATTGCTGGAAGGTTGTCCTTTAATAAATCTAATTCGGACACTTCGAACGGTAGTGTTACATTTTTCTTGTAGAGGATACTTTCTCTAATTGATGCCGAGCTTGATAACTTTAACATTGATTTCGGTGTTTGTATTATGCAGTCGATTCCTGCTACAAGGGTGGCAGAATATAACATAATTACTTCGGTGTGACCGTTACATAAGACATTAATTTCTAAATTTTGTTCGGGTATTAAAATGTACTGATTGTCGTTATACAAAGGTATATAAACTAATTCCTGTATTTGAAAAAATGAAATTTGGCATACTTTGCTATCAATTTCTTTCACTTTTGCCCGAAACAATTCGGCTAAACGGCTTTCCGTGGGGTTTGGGTATTGGGATAAGATGTAGACAAGACAGGGTTTCAGTTTCAAGGATAGGTATTTGTAAGGAATACATTAGTTTTCTGTCAATAATTGCAACAGAAAGTTCTGACATGTCAATTATGTGTTGGTAATTATATTCTGTCAATTTGACAGGGAATAATGTATTTTGTTCCTCCTGAAGTTTCTTCAGCTCGTCGACGATCTGCTTAGGTGTTAGTAGTTGAGGGTGTATAATTCAATGCTTGCCATCATTTATGGCGTTAATTAGCAAATTGGTGTCTTCATTGATTTCCTCCAAGCTAATGGTGCAGGCTAAAAGTTGGTTCGCCAACTTTATGTTTTGTTGGTTTCTATTTGTTGCATTTATCAGCCCGTTCAACTTGTCCAGTCGACTCTTAGTTGCTTGGTTCATTTGGCGCATATCATGGGAGGTGTAATCCAGCAGGCTGCGAATAATGATGGTTTGATTCGCAATACTCTGCGACATCTTTTCATTATCGTTAAATAATTTTTCCATATTTGCGTTGATAAGAGTCAGATCATCCTCACTAAGGGTACCAAATAATGCTTTAGACAAAGCACCCACCCCATTTATTAACCCTCTTTTTTGTCGGCCGTATCCCAGTATGTGGTGAAGGTTGGAATATAAGATCTTCAGTCTGTCGAGTCTTCCCGTTAGAAATTGTATTTCTTTTGCTTCAAAACAGCTTTCCTTGCACGGATATTGCGCAAAATCCAATGCTACATGGACTTGGTGAACACGGTAGTATAGGCTCTCGCTATCAATTACGTTGATGAGCTTCCAAGTTTGATGGTATAGCCGCACCTGTCCCATGTCCTCTGCATAGATCGTAACGTCCTCCAAGCGTTTTATTGTTAATCTGCCATCGGAGAAGGCAAATCTAACGAGCAAGATTAACCAAATGATCACCATCTGAAAATTTAATATTGCTCTTTAAGGCGGTTTGTGTGGACGATACTGCGCTCGTTATTAAATAAGATCTCGTAATTATTGCTGGGTAGGACTCTAACAATTGTGGCTGGGCCTTTCCATTCGGGACTGAGTTTGTTTTCTTTGGTGTTCAGCACTTTAACTAGATCGCCTGGTCCGAATATTCTCTGGAGTAATGCTATTCGCGAGTCTTGTTGTCTCTTATATTTCTCCTTGTTGGTTTCAATGCGTTCCTTTGCTTTATTGATGTAAATTCGTGTCGTTCTTGCCATAATTTAATCAATTCTGGATATTTCAAGCTTGGCGTGGTGGCTAGGGCTGATGGTATATTAGCACTTCGACCAAACGTTAGTTGAAATGGACTAAAACCTGTGTCTTTGTGAGTTATAGTATTGTAAGCCATACAGAGGAATTTAAGAGTATCGTCCCACTGTACGTGTAGATCATGCATTGCAGTTTTTATCAGATCTTTGATAGTTGCATGAGTTCTCTCTAGGGCTCCATTGGATTGAGAGTGGAAGGCTGTGGTTTTTACCTGCCTGATTTTAAACAGACTTTCAAAGTTTTGAACTAGTTCGGACGCAAAATTCTGTCCCTGATCTGTTAAAATGTGTTTGGGTGATCCGAATATGTAGATGTAGTGATCAAATAGATTTTCAACTATGGTTTCTGATGTGACGTTCTTTAGTGGTATGAGGGTAATGTACTTTGTCAACATATCCTGTATTGACAAAATGTACTCGTTCCCTTTATTTGTCATAGGAAGGGGACCGAAAATATCCATAGCGACTTAACGTACTTTATAATGTCGTCCTCCATATTGGTCCAAGTACCCAACTCTCTCGCTCTGGCGATAGATTTATTTTCCCCAAAGTGTTGCGCCATGATGGATCCATGACTTTCCACTATGATCTGTCGCTTTTCTTCTTCAGATAATTCCGTAGTCGAACGGTAGCAAGTGTATACCTTTAGTTGAGGATACTTATGACACGTGAAACTGATGAGTGTCCGCAATTTAACTCGCTCGGTACTGGTTATTGTGGGATCGTTAAAGTGCAATCTGAGGGTTCCAAGTTTTCGTCCCAAACTCTGCAGGGCTATCAGGTTGATTGCATTCAACCATTTGGTCTCATGATAGTTTCCCATGCTTATCACATCGGGCGAACTCGATTCCCGTTTACACAACTGTCTCCAAAGCTTACCAGTGGCGTTTGGTTTTTCAACTTCCCCTGTCTCAGTTGGTTGGGAAAACCATCTGTAATATTCATTCTTTAGCTTTTTCTCTTCTTCATTAGTTTCACTATTCGTAGATTCGTCTTCCAAAGGTGGTAGTGCACTGTAAAAAATGATCTGGGGAAAATTACACAAGATTCGTAAAATCACAGCGCCTATTTGTGTAAATTTACGTAATTCCGTAAATTTACATTGGTGGAGGATGTAATTTTGTGGCAAGTGTATAAAATTACCTCGACCAGCGTTGGACATAAAATGACCCTCGTTAAGCGAAGTAAAATCGCATCGTCCATCGTATGAATATTCCGAACGTAAACGGAAATTTTGTTTCATGTTACCATAAAATTACCATCTACCGAGAAATTTCCGGATGAGAATTTAATTTTCATTTCTCTGCTCGTAATTTTCCGTTCAAATTTGGCAAAAGCGACGCGAAGAGCGAACAGCGTATAGAGCGAAGTTTTTATTTAATAAAGAGCGAAGTGTTTGATTAATAAAAAGCGAAGTGTTTACTTAACCTTTTTTATGTAAGCCAGCATCTCAGCATTTTAAAGGTAAGTTTATTGAATTGATTATTTATGAATAAGGTACACTTGAATCCCTGTAATCTGTATATCAACCATCGCAACAGAAACAATCCAAATTTGAAAAAAATTTGAAAAAAATAATTTGGCTAAAATGGAAAAGTTTCGGCTAACCTAACCTAAAACCAATAACTCTAGCGTCCCTAGCCGAGACTTTACCATTTTATCCAAACAAATTGTTTTTTTTTTTAATCAGATACTAAGTCCCATTTTTCATATTGAGAAACATTTCCCTGCCAAATGGCACTTAAATCCATCTTACACAATATTCATATATTTACACTCTGCATATTTAAGTAGTTGTAATTTGCCATTATGCCAATTCTATAATCTAGAATATCTAAATATACAAATTTTCAATTTTTATTATAATTGAAATCGTTTCAAATCCACACTTAGAAATTTTAAATAGCATGAATAAAAATTAAGTGGCATTATAAATTATTGAAAGTAAATTATTTATATTTGTACAGTTTGTGAAAGGAGATACCGCTGCAGGAGGAACGTGCATTTCGTGCTATAATTCCTGTTCCTTTCCTTATCATTTCTTTTATTTTGTATAAAAAATGTTTCAGTGCAATACATGTTCCGCATCTTTCACAAAAATATTAGACTATAATCAACATCAACGAATTCACAATTTAGAATCGAATTTGAAAATCAAGTGTCTGTATGATGGATGCAATGGACAATTTAATAACTATGTAAATTTTAGAACACACATTTACCGAATGCACAAACGGGTCCAAAATCTTTCAACTGAAATTCCTGCAAATTACTTTTGCAAAAAACTGAATTGTAAGTTTGCATCATTAAAACTCTTATTGCTGAAGAAACATTTATTTAAACATTTATCGACATCTCAAAATGGAATTGCGTATCCTTTTCCAAATTGTCTATCCCCACAGACGATTATAAGTAACAAAAATACTTTAGCAATTCATTTATGTCGGTCGCATCCTCAATTGACAGACGAATTCGAAAGTGAAAATGAGAACATTTCTGAAATTGACGAAAATAGTTCTCTATTAAATAGAGAAATTCAAGAAATGCAAGTGGACAGTTTACACAATGCTGAATAAGACAATACGGATTTCAGGAGTAAATTAACCCAAGAAGATTTAAAAGAATATAACTCGGACGAAGATGAAACACCGACTGCGGAAGACAAAGATATGGATTTTGACTGTGCTGGAAAATCAAACTTAGTAGAGGAAAATTTTCCCCATCCAGAAGATGCAACGATAACATTAGCAAAAATGTTTCTTCTTCTCAGTGTTAAAAAATATGCAACAGAACCGATTTTGCAGGGTTCCGTAGAGGGAATAAGTTCCGCTTTCGAAACATGCCGAAAGGGGTATGTTGCCAATGTAGATAAAAGTAAATTTTCTGAATCTGAAAAAGCAGCTATGAAGCAGTTTTTCGAGACAAATTTTGCCCCCTTTAAATCATCTCTTGACGTTAAGACAGGTTTGCTGAGAAACACTTATTGCCGTCATAAGTACTATAAAGACAATTTCGATTTTATCGAACTCGTTGAAATAGAGTTAAAGAAAGGTGATGAGGGGCCTAGTGCAAATACGGGGAAAAAACATTTTTATCATTATGTTCCAATCACTGAAACATTGAAAATTCTATTGAAAAACAAAAGCGTTCGCGATTACTGTGAAAACAATAGAACTTTGAAGGAGGGAAATGTAATGTTTGATATTTGTGATGGGAATATTATTAAAAAAAATGAGTTTCTCTCTAAACCACAAGTGATTCATATAATGGCTTTTACCGATGCTTTTGAAGTTGTAAATCCGTTAGGAGCATCAAAGAAAAAGTTCAAAATTGTAGGATGCTACTTTTGTATGGGTAATTTGCCACCTCACTTAAGGTCAAAAACTGAAAATCTTAAATTGGTATTTTTATGTCGCGAAAAATATTGTACTTAAGGAATTCATGCAAGACTTACGCATTCTCGAATCAAAGGGAATCACAATTTCAGTCTCTGGAAATGATATTAAGTACACTGGCACATTAGTCGCAATGCTTGGAGACAGCTTAGGGGCTCATCAAATAGGAGGTTTTATTGAAAACTTTAACACTTCGATTTATTTCTGCAGATTTTGTGAAATTACTAGAGAGCAGATGAATTCGGGAGATTATCGAGTAAAGAAATTGCGTAATGCTAAAGATTATCTTGAGTGCTGTGACAAAGTTGATAAGAGAAATAAAAATGAGAAAGGAATAAAACAAAATTCTGCTTTGAATACTTTCACGTATGCAATCCAGGATTACCACCTTGCGCAGCTCATGATTTATTTGAAGGAGTTGTTGCTTACGATTTGTTGTTGGCCATTAAGCATTTCATCCAGGAACGATGGTTCTCCCTTGAAGAATTGAACTACAGAATTGAAAACTTTCAATTCTGTGGCAAACGTAAACGGATGCTTCCTCCTATCAAATACGGAAATAAATTAAGTGGAACTGCAAGCGACATTAAGCGCCTTATTCTGATATTTCCCGTAATTGTCGCTGATAGGATTGAATTCTTCGAAGATAATGTGTGGATGATGATGATGCATCTTCGGGAGGTTTGCTCGTTAGTGTGTGCTCCAGCTTTGTCCGTCGATCAAGCTGCTGTTCTGCAGGACGAAATTCATCAGTACTTAGATTTGAGAATACATTG
Organism: Synergus japonicus; assembly: GCA_900474275.1. Taxonomy (NCBI): domain Eukaryota; kingdom Metazoa; phylum Arthropoda; class Insecta; order Hymenoptera; family Cynipidae; genus Synergus; species Synergus japonicus. Next base: position 19,485 of record UCOH01010648.1, read on the forward strand.
CTTTCCTAAAATACCTTTGCGACCGAAGCACCACTATGTAGTACATTATCCTTCTCTCATCTTACACTTTGGCCCCCTGAAACACGTGTGGACGCTACGATTTGAAAGCAAGCACAGCTACTTCAAAAATGTCGTAAGGCACGTCAGGAATTTCCGTAACATTACGGCTACCTTGTCAGGCAAACATGAACTACTGCAATGAGGTACATTTTCGAGGAATTACATACAATAGTGGTATGTGTGTCTGTTCGGGTAAAAGTCCATATGGCTTTTTTTTGCTAAGTATTGATAAAATACTTATTAATAATACTGGCTTCGATGTTTACTTTTACGGAAGCTTAATGGAGGTTCACTACAACCAACAAGTTGTTTATGAATTGTTTGAAGCCGAAGATCAACCTCCGACAAAGGGCCCAATCATTCTTCCCTTCTATGCTTTACTTAGTCCTCATCCATTTCTAAAAACAAACATTGGATCCGAAGAAGTGTACGAGTGCAAATATGCACCACTGAATCAGCAAGCATAATAGTATAATATTCGAAAAGGGCACACAAAATTGAATGTCGATAATTTGTAAATATAATACGTTTGAAGAAATTATAATTAATAAATAGAATTTAAATTGTAAAATAATTTAAAAGTAGATAGGGCTTAAAGCACTGAAATATTAAAGTCTACCATTTAGCAAAACCCAAATACAACCCTCAACTGAACTCTGGATGTAGCATTTATGAATTAGTAAGTATTAAGATGAGCGTAATCGGCCTTATCTGTATCAAAATGTATGTTCCGTTTGACAAAAGTTAAATAATTACCCAGTGATGTTTTGTATAAAATTGCATTCCAATATTTTCAATTAAAAATAAATTATTTCGGATTTCAGATGGACTGTCTATTCAAAGTGTGGACGAAAGATAGGCTTCGAAAGCGCACTATTATTGCAAAAAATAACATTGAATCGGTGATAGAGAAGGCTAGCAATGTTCTAAAGGTAGTTGGGCATACCTTAGTCTATGAAGCAGATGGGACTCATGTGGACGACATTACTTTGGAATTTTTGACAATGGACACAAAAAGACCCACCGAAGTTTTCATCCTGCTTGAATTAGATGAGGTATGGACACCGTCTACCATAGATGATAAAAATGAAAACAGCAAAACCATCAAGGACAGGGATGAATTTACATATAATGAAAGTAGCACATCATCCGCGGTTGCAACGAGTAGTTTTCAAAGTAACAAATCACCAGTTCTTGAAAATGCTGCATCACCAGATCCAGAGAGAGTGATCGTAGAAAATGAAGATGAGCCTGATCGGAACACTGACAAAACATCAAATATCAGTTGGGATAATTTTCAAATAAAGTGGCCAGGTCCGAAAGAGCCCTATAAAGTAGAGCTTGAAGCAGGAGTCCGAGATGCTTTCATCGTCAAGGAGTTTGTTCGGAACGTTGTCTCTCAAATGAGGAGTTTCAACCCAGAGAACCCACATATAAAACCAGAGGTCTTTGCAAATGTTGGGAAAGAGATGGTTCGCGCTTACCCAAAAATGTTCGGGGATTTCCACAGCAACGGCGAAGTTTTTGGTTCCGGATGCGCAACCATCAAAAAAATTAAAGGATCGATACTCTTATCTTCTTAGATTTAACAAGGGACTGAATAAATCCTTAAAAGTTCCCTTTAAAATGCAAAGGTGTTTGAAGTCAGCAAAAGTAGGTTGTGTTAATTGGCAACCTGACACTCATCCGCCTGGGGAAACGACAGACTCATTGAATACAAAACAATATGAGTTATATTCACTATCTGAAAACTTGGACACACTGTCTGAAGAACAGCTTGCAACACTCAAAGAATATTTTGAGTTAACGTATGCGAAGCAGAGGCTCTATTTAAATTCAATACCAAACATGCCAACAGCTCTGCAAATTCTGGAAACTTGGCCTATTCTTTTCAAAAAAGATTATCTGTATATGCACTACAACACATTGATGGGTCATCCAATATCTCTTCTGGCTGAAAATTTGACTCTACAGTACGAAAAGCTTTTAACATTTCAAGGACTACAATTAAAACTTCAAAATAGAAAAAATCAGGCGAAGAAGAGGAAGACAGATAACAATAGCGAAGAGGAAAAACAGAAGGAGGAAGAAATCCCATTCATTGCTGGATATGATAAAACCGATGACCCAGAATTAATGTGTCAGCAAGCTGTATTTATAATTGCAGAATACTTCAAGGAAGACACTCTAGCTTTCTACGGTTTATGTGCAGTAAGTACTACAAACCATTTACTATAACTTTTTTGTATAAAAGGTTATCTATATAATTTTAAACAAACAAATGTAATTAATAAAATATATTAAAATTATTTTACAGAATTACGACGAATTTACTAATCTGGCGTTGCCACAATCAACATATATTATCAAATTAGGTAAAATCATTCTCTTGATACATTTTCTTTTCTATGTATATTTGTCGAAGGAGTCAATTTCTCATTATACTATTTTTTTCTTTCACAATTAGAGACTTACGAAATAAAATGTTTCAGCAAAACGAGTAATTCAACCTTCTTTTTTGCAGAAAGTGACTTGGATTACCCATATCATTTGACAATGGACAATACGGAGATAGAAAGCACAGACAATTTTATTGATGCAATGCAAATATATTTTGCATTAATATATGTATTTAATCGTCCATATCCCGAAGCTGCGAGTGCCACTTGGCTTTTCATCCAAGAGTGTTTTATGAAAATTAAGACGACAGATGGAAGCAAGTGTACCCAACACAGTATAAACAAAAAGAAAGTTTTCGGTCTGTTCACGAAGTTGCGTGAAATAAATGTTATTTTTTATTATTAAACTATTTTGAAGATTCGTAATTTAAAGTTAAAGTACATTTAAAACCAATTAATTAGGTAAATTAAAATGAGTTACATATTATTAAGTACGATATATTTATGGAAGATGCCAATATTTATATATAAATAAATAATTGCAATCCAGGATGTGGATGGGAATTTACACCCATTGATGGAATTTTTGTTTCACGTTACGTAAAATTACCGACATGGTTACGAATAATACAGCAGCTATTCGTAAAATTCACCACTAGATGGAGTTTTACGATCAATGATGGAAATTTACGAAATATCCGTAATTTTCATTCCATACGTAATTTTACAACGTGTAACGAGGGTCATTTTATGTCCCTCGTCCAACGATGTAAAATTCCGCTGAAATTTTTTACAGTGTGGTTGAACTTCCATTGGTGTCTATTGGTTCCTGCGAGTCGTCGGACATTTCGATATCGGGTAATGCTGCTTCAAGGTCAATGATGAGAATGTTCGAGGGTCCTGGTATCGGGTCGTCCGAGATTGGAAATATCCGAGACAGCCCGTCGGCAGCTTGATTTTTTGACCGTTTCTTGTACTCAATCTTGTACTCGTATTCTTGTAGTTTTAATCTCCATCTCATCAGTCGGGATGAAGGGTCTTTTATATTAAAAAGCCACGTAAGCGCCTGATGATCTGTCAATATTTTGAAAGTTCTTCCCAATAGATATTGTCGTAATCGCCTCACCGCCCACACTACTATGGCTAGGAGTTCTTTTTCAGTTGTGCTATAATTTAGTTCAGGAGCGTTTAATGTCCTTGAAATGTAATAACATGGATGTTCCTCCTGAGACAGCACGGCTCCTAGTCCTATATTGGATGCATCCGTGGTCAGTGTGAACTCTTTTGAGTAGTCTGGGTATCTTAATACTCGGGAGGAACACAGTGCCGTTTTGAGTGTACTAAAAGCAGTCTGACACTGAGGTGTCCAATGAAAATGGTTTTTTTCTTTTGTGAGTTCTGTTAAGGGCTTGGCAATAGTGCTGTAATTCTGTATGAATTTTCTATAGTATCCCGATAACCCGAGAAAACTTTTGACGTCAGTCGGTGTTTTGGCATTATTGGTGAGATTGTACCTGTACTGATGTAAAAAGGGTAATCCCATTATGCCATCTTCCGGTATGGGAAAATCTTGCTGAACTATATGGAAAGAATGTGGTGTTCCTAAATAGTGAATAACTACCTCGCAGTTAGACTCATGTGGATCACGTCCCATAAAGAATTTCTTAACTTTTGCGATTTTCTTCACGCATTTGGGAACGTGTTGTGTCTTCAGCAGATTTATAGAAGATCCTGAGTCGACTAATAATCTGATATCTCGTAATCCATCTGCTCGAATGAGGACTGATTGTAGTCTTCTTCCGGATATTGCGGATACTCGACTTGAAGGTTCTCCTCTTCGCGGTGCTCCTTGACGTCGAACTCCGTCGTTTCCTGACTTTCTACCGTATTCACTCGCTGTGGGGGACGATTCGGGTAAGATCCTCGCTGAAAACCCTGAGTGGTTTTATTCGGACATTGACTCTGGAGGTGCCCTATTTTTTTGCAAATAAAATATTGCATTTGAGCTCTTTGTTGCAGGGGGAGTCCATGGTTTGGTGGGTTCTCGCGTAAAGGTCTATAGGCGTTGGGTGCGTTAGTATGGGTTGGTTTTTGTGTTAATGAGTCGTTGGGTCGTACTGGGGTTGACCTTGCCATGACAGATACTCTATTCTTTAATCTTTCCCTATGCCAGGCTTCGGCTTCCATGGAATCCTGAATAGCCTGGAGCTAACGTGGCTGGCCGCAGGGGTCGTACTTGTGTGCTTATTTCGTCACGCAAGTTCATTATGTATCTTTTTATAGCAGTACGCTCTTCTACTTTAAGGGCTATTCTTCTTTCTGTAGGTCGCTGATGTTCGGCTTGTATGGCGTAATTAAGTTCGTTCAGTAATTGTCTAAATTTCAAACTATAATTCTGAACGGTATCGTTATTTTGACGACAATTTTCCAGCCGGCTTCTACACAATTCTATTGAGTTAGAAAATGTTAAATAGATCGTCATATGTATCTATTGTCGCGTGCCTAATTGATCTTTTGGCATGATCTGTAATTTTCTCTGCAATTATAAAGTCGAGTAAAAGTTCAGACTGAGACCAACGCATACGAGCTCTCTTTATGTTCCTGATAAAATCGTGCACGCCCATGTCGTCGCGCCCGTTGAGAACCTCTATCGTTCTTAGGATATCTTTGGCAGGTATAAGTTGTGTTGAGGGTTCGTGGGTGGTGAGTCTGGTATGCAAGCCATGTGCCGCCGAGGCTTGCATCGTTGGGTCATTCCCGTAATTTTCCGAAATTTGTCTAGCCGACCGATTGTTTGTCTCGCCGCTATCTGAGAACTCTCCATCTGGTTCTTTGGCGGAAGTGCTATCGTCCTCGGTCAACAACTTATCACTTTATCACTTATTACACCAGTTTCTTTTTTTCGAGAATCCGTCGAGTTTTGATTTCGTAAAATCGTTCCAACGGATTCTGGCAAGATCGCCAAAAATGTCACGGGTACGTTTAATACAAAAACAATAATAATTAAAATACGTATAATTTGATTATTATTGTTTATTCACTTTAAAGGTTTAGAGAAACTTAGGAGGCACGAAAGGTTCGTCGTAACTAAGACACAACGTAACACTGACTTACCCTGCCTACAGGGTGGCCCTGTAGGCCCTTTTTCGGGTCTCGGCCGCAGTAGTGGGAGTAAGGACTTATCTTAAAGTAAATACATAATACGCAGGGCGTTACAGGAACCAATCAATTTTTTTATCATTAACATTATTCCTACAATTTTTATATAAAAAGAAATTCAAAACTTTAACTTCTGTAGCAATTTGCAGTCAAAATAACATTTATTAAATTTTAGTTTTAAAAAATTCGAGTACAGGATACACCAATAAATTTTCTACAGTCATATATTTTAAAAAAGATAAAAATATAAAATATGTATAAAAAAATACACATTAGTATTATATATTCATTATAAAAAATTTAAATTAATAAACTGGAGGAAAGCGAAAGGTTAAGTAATTCAATAAAAACAATTATTAACAATTTGGACTTTAAAAGAATATAGTGTCCTTACTTTTTGTCTCAAACCAAAATAAAGATCATAGTATGGAAAATAATAACGTATTTATTGCGATAGCGCTGACCGACCTATTACCCTTATACAAATAGGTAAGAAGGATGAAAGGACCATAATATTTTTATGATTCTAGTCTAGATTCAGGAAATTTTTCACGAAATGGTGCACTTTAAAAAAAAATATATTTATTGAAACTTTTCTTTTAAAAATTGATTATAAAAAAGTAAGCAATATATAATGTTGAACATATTTTTAAAATTCCAGATCAATCAGTGAAGAGTCTGTCAGAATTGAACATTGAGACATTTAAATATTTTGTTCGCTTGCTCTCATTTGTTTACATTTGCAGCTCTTGATGAGCAAGAGAGACAGACAACCAATGATCTGCCGAGCCTGTGTTTTACAGTTTCATGTTTTTTAAGTTTGAGCTTATTATACATTCCTACATTATATTGTTTTTAATGCAAATGATGAATCAATATTTAAAAGCTGTTTGTAGTTTAAAATACAATCAATTATAAAATTCGTGCATTTATACGTTCTGTGATGTTGTAATTTTTGCAACACACAAGAGTGTCACGATCCAGCAATTTCTTGAAAACGCGTAGAGATAAATTGATGAAATTTTGCATAGTTATTTCACTATATACCTAGTTGAATTTCTTACAAGGGTTTCACAAAATATTTAATTTTAAGTTTTATGTACTTTTATAATTTTCGTAAAATTCATTTTTCCACTGTAACTCCTCAAATATTGAAAATTTAAAGCTGGTGTAAGGGAAATGAAGATTCCTTTCATCGAGACGAATCGATTGACCTATATGATTAATGCATTTCATTAAAAAATAAGGAAGTTATGTTTATTTATAATTTTGAAAGTTATTTTTTCACTCTATGTTTTAAAATAATCAAACTTTTTAGTTGATGTAAGGAAAGTAAATATTCTTTATGTCGAGACGAATCGATTGATCTGTATGATTAATTCATTTAATTGAGAAAGTTAAAAAAAAATAAATGATTATTTAATAATTTAATATATTGATATGTTTTTAATAATCTTTTATTTTTTTTATAATTCTATCAGATTGAAAAATAAAAAAGAAAAGAAAAAGGAAGAAGGAAAAAAAAAGGAAAATGTTAATCTAGGAAGAGAAGGAGAAGGGACAATTTGGAGAGTATGGGACAAGGAGAAGGGTGGACTTGGTGGGGCAGAGGGGGTGATTGGAAGAGTAGGGGTAGAGGGGTACATTTGAAGAATTTAGGGAGAGGGGAAAGAATGAACAATGCTGGAAGAGCAACAACGTTTTTAAATATTAAAAATTATTATCTAAAATAAAGAAAAAAACAATAAAGTTAAATATATAAACTTCTTATTGCTTTCTCTATGAGGAAGCAAATCATATTTGCATACAGGAAGCAAAGTGCTCATTAAATGAGCACAAAGTTGATATAACTTTACAGCTAGTTTTTGTTGTTGTATAATTTTCTCGGAGATCAACACCATCTGGAACATAAAGGATCATCGATATCCAAGGAGACGTCCAAGGAGATTGATTGATGCCTTTCGACTCAAGGATTTTAAAAATTACCGCCAGCTCTCCCTTGTCTAGATGCTTCATCTTGCCTTTCTGTGTTGGATTGTCTTGGCTTGATAAGATGGAAGGATTTTGAATATTGCCGCCAAATACCATCTAAGTTAATTATTGCCAAATCCCTCGTCTTGGTGATAATTCCTGCGTTCTCTGCGTTGCATCATCATGGTTTGAGAAAGATTCGCGGTCAATCTCCAGCATAGCTAGTGAGACCTCTGTAGCCCAGGCCCGAAGTATTTTTTCTTTTGAGTTATGTCTTTCATGCAAGAACCATATTATTGCCTGGTGAGCTGAAATTCATTAATTCACAGTACTGTCAGAGAGAAAAGACTTCGTTTCATCCATCGATTTATATACTTTTGTATTATTATTGGCAAATAGACGAGAAATCATACTTGAAGTCTTCCACATTACGCGCCACACGGAAACTTTCCATATTCTCTTGCGTAACTTTCCGACCTATCAGCGCCGTGTCCAATCAAAATGGCCGCTTGTCAGAACATACTTAGAGAAGTGTAGAGCGTCACTCTTTCTCTTTCCGATTGTGATTCTCGAAGTGGCCTAATCATTTAGTTGACGAGTAATCTCCTGAGAATTATTTTGCGAATATCTACGAGTGTACAACGATACAGCCGGTAAAGTTTTTCTGTTTCTTTGTGGTAAAACCTCTGTTCACGTGGCTAATTATCTTTGTTAATTGATTTTGCTAATTTATCTAATATTTCTCTTATCGAGTACGTGAACACAGAGTTTCATCATATCTTTTGATTTTGATTCGTTTGTTTTTCTCACAATGTAAAATTTTATGAATTATTGTCTTTTTGCTGAATTTGTTTGTATTTCTTAATTTTCTAATTTTTGCCCTTTATTGCTGGTATTTTCCGAAGTATATGAAATATTAGTCCCATCTTTTGCTGATTTTTCCCAATGTTTGTTATTTGCTGAATTCCTTTTCTTATTGATTCTCAAACATAACCTATATTTTTGATTAGTTTATTAATCTTTTCTTTCGAGTCATGGAATGTCTCGGATTGAGCATTAGTTTTGGTTATTAGTTTTGATTATTGACTTTCGTTACTGCTTCAGGTTATTATCTGGGGAATTTAGAAAATATTGATTTAATTATGTTTGACAAATTTTCTGAGAACTGATTTGTTTGTTAATGAAATTCTAACTTTGAATTGTGTCGATTCCGATTATTTGAATAAACGCCTTTTGAAATCTTTTAATTCCAATTTAACTGAGTGATTATTTATTAAAATTAAGAAGCCTATAGCGAATAATAAAAGAACCACCCCCTCTACCAAAATGCGTTGAGCCGTGCTAGCCGAAAGTAAAATTCCGGTTCATTTGATTTCAGGAATAACATGTATCTTTTCTTAAAATTTATCTTATCTTATCTTAATTGAATTTGTTTACCAAGAAAGTTCTAATTCAATTCTATAATTGGTTGGCCAAGAAAGCCCTGATTATTAATAATTGCTGTTTGATGCACCTCTCTCTCTCTCTCTCTCTCTCTCTTCTTTTAATCGGTTGGCCAAGAAAGCCCTAACTATTTCTTATCTTATTCGGATATTTTTGATTTTGTTTTATTGATCCAAGAAAGATCTGGCGCCCAGGCAAAAATAAAAATTTATCTTATCTTATAAATCCTGAAATTTGGTGCCGAAGGTATATTATTATTCTCCCTCAACTACCTAAAAATAATAATATTACAGTTCACAACTTTTTCACAATTTTATGAATATTTTCAAGAAGGTCATTTACAAAATAACCTTTTATAAGATGTGAACGTTTAAATGAACGAATTTTTTAAATGACTGTATTTTAAACTAAAACAGCTTTTAAATATTGATTCATCATTTGCATTAAAAATAATATACTGTAGGAATTTATAATAAGCTCAAACTTAAAAAACATACAACGATAAAACATACAACATTATAATTGTAAGAGGATAAAAGATAGAATAGAAATATTATCGGAGGATATATAAAGATGCGTCAATTTCTAAATGCTATTTATTTAAAACCTTTGCAAATATTACGTCCCTACAATGACTGTAATGCAGGCATTAGAAAACTTTAATAACAGTCTAAACTCTGTACAATGCAGAGAAGAAGTTCCGCCGAGCGAGAAGCCCAGTAGCCTCGAGCGCCGCCGGCGCGGCGCTTTGCTCTTTATGTAATTTCTCGATAGACCATTTGATAGAACAAGAAAAAATCTATCAAAAACATGTGGGACAAAATTTTGTATATTCCATAGGAAAGAAGCTTAATACCTCCAAAATAGCACGAAACCGCACAAATTCGAAAAATTCCCCCTTCCCTATCTCGGTAAATTTTTATCCAATCGAAAAAAATTTTTTCCTCTAAAGTAGTACCTAGTAGGACTATACTTTACCCAAGTTTAAGTTCGATCAGACAAAGTCGAATTCTGAGGGTGGAATAAAGCCCATATATTTGCTTTTATCAAATTATTAGGCTACAATATTTTGTACTTTACAAATAAACTTGTAGAAAACATAACGCATCTAACCTGAAAGTGACAAATGCATTACAGATTTTAGCACGAAAGAATTCTGCAACATGACAGATTTATTTTAAAGGATACCTGGGTTGTGCTGTTGATGGTTTCACTGCAGGTTGAAAAAGAATGAAGTCTATATATCCCATTGCGCGAGCAAATTTTTCCAGAAAGATCTATTTCAGAAATTTCTGGGCTAGCGTGAGGTGCCATAACAGTCGTTCCATTCCTTTCCTTATTTTCAAGAACTGAGATCCATTTTGAAGTGGCACCACAAACGATATTCCCAGCTATAAAAGAAAGAGTGTTAAGGCTTTCAGATATTTTGTGGTACGAGTTAAATTTTTTAGAATTTGATTTTATTAAATCCAATGTTCAAAAATTGCGAATAGTTAATATAATAATTGTGAAAATTCAGTTACGTTTTATAAGTGATAGTATAAGATGTGTAGAAGTTAGACTTTCCTTTAAAAATTTTGAATGACTTTTGTTAAACTATTATAATTTTTAAACATGAATTAAATTATCTAAATTTTCTGATAAAGATTGACTCAAAACACCCTTAGTTTTCTGCAGTTTCGTCGTAACTTCTGACCAACATGAACGAAGGGCTTCACCCCACTACGAAAAATATGCAGAAAACCTAGGCTTGTTAGTACCCAAAGGCCGCTTTCATTTGATTTGAAACTACGCAGTTTGCGAGACCCAAACTTTGGATAGGTGCGAATTTGCACTAGTGTTGTAGCGGTGTGTTTAAAGTCAGTGCTTCTGAAATTTAAATTTTCGTTTTTTTCACGAGATTAATAAGTGGATTTGTATGAAATGTAAATATTTTGCTTTTATTTTTTATTAATATAAATTAATGATTTTCTCATATTTAAGAGGGAAAGAGGAAAAACTCTATATAATCCAAGTAACTGGTACCTTTTTTCCGTAATAACTCCCAGACGATTGCCAAAGGGTGTTTTTTTTTTATTTTATAATTTTCAAAAATCAATTTGCGTTGACAGACCATTTCCATTGCGTTTTACAAAAAAAAGATCAAATTGAAAAAGATAATGTGTAAAATTCTAAGAAAAACAATAAAAAAGTGAACCATCTATCTCTAATAGGTTTCGAGTTACAGTCATTTCAAAAAACCACTTTTTTTATAAATTTCGTCGAAAAATCACCACTTTTTGCAACATTGTCTGTACTAACTATAGGGTTACCATATGTTTCCAGTACACCCGAAAATTTGCTTACCAGCATAGTAAAGACGAGTTTTTTGAATTTTAAATAATGCAAACCACGAATGTGTTTTTTTAACCACATACTTTAACCACCATTAACCCGAAAGGAATATTAACATGACTCTAGTAGTTCTATCTCTCACTGTAACTAACATCAGGAAAAATAAAAAAAAAATAAAAATAAACTCGAACCTCTAGAATTTCACGAAATCCAAATCCAAATTCCTTCTCTTAAATGTCACACCAATTGCGCATACGTCGTGTGACGTTGCGTTTTTGTCATCCTTCATTGGACACTTTAAGCAACGTTCGTATTTTAGGAAACTTCTATTATTTTTGCCCTACCGGACGCTTCAGTCGAGCCAGGATCAGCTTTAAGGGCAAGAAATAATTTAATCGTTGGTTTTTAACAAAAATCAAAGAGAGTTATATTTTCCTATAAAACTACAGTTCTAATTAAAAGCTAAATGAGTGATTCGACTGGATGATAACAAATGAGAATTATGAGTTATTATAAAGGTGTGAGTTTTGTGTGCACGTGAACGAGCGGGTGTCGGTGAGTAAGTGTGTGTGAAACGAACCTAGTCTGTCCCCAGAACCTGTAATGCAGAGCGAACGAATACTGTGGTGACGTCGTAATGTAAGTCACGTATCACCGGCGGTTGAGACGAATATTATCTCCTGAGTCCTTCTCTCTCTGATAAACGGTATTACGGAACGGTGCGGAGAGAGAGAGAAAGACGAGGGAGATTTCTTTAATTTACTTCTATTTATTTTTGACTTTTTAAACCCCAGGTGTGGTGTCAGACAGGAACGACTCTAGGTTGGATTGACTCCTTAGAATTAATACAACCCTTATCTCCAAGGTTGGCCATGGGGGTGCCCGCTAGTCAAACTTGGAGTGAGTTTTCAGGACGGTATTTTCAACGGAGAGACGGGATTGAATCAGGGGTAGGCCAGGTTTTTGGGCTGACGTACCCTCTATATCCGATAGCTGGCCATGGGGGTGCCCGCTGGTCAGGTATCAGATGATTCCTTTTGGGATGGGAATGTTCGGATGGTAATATTCCGCAGGTTCTGGAAATCTTCGTCAGGTTTGATCCAGGATAGGTCGGTGTGAGCCGAAGAATCCTTTAACTAAGCGTACGGCTGTAGGGGTGCCTGCCAGTCGTACTCCTAGTGAATCTCCCCTGAAGAAGGCGTCCAGGTTGCCTCCTGGTCGCTCTGCTATGGTAGTAGCCCGCTAGCAGAGAGACCAGTTGAGTTACGCTGATTTGCAGTCGAGCTGCTCCTCAGCGAACTGATTAAAAATGCCACGATTCGGTGCTTTT
>UCOH01010653.1:0-34304 GCA_900474275.1 Synergus japonicus
AGGTAGGCCATTTCGGTTTCTTTTTATATATATTTGATTTGTTCAAATTATTAGGCTGCAATATTTCGCAATTTACAAATAAACTCGTAAAAAGCATAACGTACCTAACCTCAAAGTGACAAATACATTACAGAGTTTAGCATGAAAGAACTTTTTTTTCAAATTTCGAACAAAACGGAGTCAACAAACCTCCGTTTCAATATTTTTTACCAGTCTCCAAAATTTTTCGGCAAAGTATTCAGTATAGTGGGAGAACAATTGGTATAACTTGACAGTTAATAATTTACTGCTTGGAATCGTTCGCAATAAAATTAAAATTTTAACTTTTTGTCTTGCCCACTAACCAAGGTAGGCCATTTCGGTTTCTTTTTATATATATTTGATTTGTTCAAATTATTAGGCTGCAATATTTCGCAATTTACAAATAAACTCGTAAAAAGCATAACGTACCTAACCTCAAAGTGACAAATACATTACAGAGTTTAGCATGAAAGAACTTTTTTTTCAAATTTCGAACAAAACGGAGTCAACAAACCTCCGTTTCAATGTTCTCTATCATTCTCCAAAATTTCTCTGCAAAATATTCATTTTTGTGCGAGAATAATTGGTATAACTAAAAATCAATAATTGAAAAAATTTTTTAAATATCACATGGCCTTAATGAGTAAAGGAACGTTTCTAGGCCCTTAGAGAAGAAAATGAATAGATTCATCTTGTTCGCTATCACTTTCACTGTGACGATCCTCATCATAGCATACAAGATATTATATTTATTAGATATTTTTAAGGTATTTTACTCGTCGTAGAGAAAGTGGTCGCATGTATCTCAACTCATACAGTTTTTTTAGATTTAAAAAAAATGTTATTTTATTGGGGATTTTTGGAGGTTTTTTAGGAGACTTTGTTTTTTGTAATATCTGCAAGTAATGCGAGAAAGAAAAGAAGGAAACGTACGAGAATTTGGTAATAGTCTTGGAAAAAATTAATTACTCTGTAACGGTCTGTTTTTCGGGAGTTGTGATAATTATTCCCTCAGCGGACGGTTCAGCCTAGCCAGGGTTAGGTTTAGAGACAATAAAACAGATCCGATAATTTTGTACAACAAAATAACAAAATATATTTATTTAACTAAATATTTACAAAATTAATAGTATTAGTGTAACGGAATTAATGTAAACGATTTATCGTATAACGTCTGAATCAAAAATTAACTTTTTTCACATTTTGAAAATTTGAATGACCTTGAATTGACCTTGATGGAGACATGATGGAATCAAATGAATTTCAGATTCGGATTCAGCGTCCGTCAAAACCATAGAAATGTCAGTCACCTTCTGTCAATCGATTTTTTGCCGATTTGACCTTCAAATGCCCTTAAATTTGACGTCATGGAGCGAAACGGACTCTGGATTCGGATTCAGCGCGTCAAAATACATACGAATATATAGGTCCAGTTGTTGGTACAGACCATTTTTTTTTGTCTGCCTGGGTTATTGTTCCTCTGAGTAATGGCCGAAGTTACGGCTCAGTCTCTAAAAAGATAATAGGAGTGCAACGCTTAACACGGCTTTTGGTTAAAAGAAAAAACACGTGCAATGAAATGAAGCAACGCAAAAGGGAGCAGCTTCTTCTCGCTCAAACAAAGGAGCCTACAGTGGCCTCAGATAAAAAAAGGAAAGGGTTTGCGGACACTCCTCTGAACACAACGGCAAAGAGGCTTAGGTCTTCGGACGGTCCGGGTTCAGGGTTCCCTTGTGGATTCGGAAGTCGCCCTGAGTCGCCCCGGATTTAGTTGTGTTGTTAAATTCGAGACACCACAGGACTTAGGATTTGCTCTAAGGACTGCTTTTATGGAGTGTTTCTAATGAAAAAAAGGGGAGGTGATTAAGACTGACGAGGGCTGGCTGGATCCTTATATTATGAATCCAAAGGGTGACTGTTAGGGTTCAAAAGGGCCCTCATCAGGACCTCGGAAGGGTACTGAAATGACAAGGAATATTTTGAATAGGAGCTCGACGAACACGAACTGAGACATCTTCAAAGAGGAACTCCGAAAAAGACTTGGGGACTTTCCCACAAGATATGGAACGATTAAAGTCTTGGAACTAACATCAGACTTTCTGCTGGGAGCCTTAATCAGGCTATTTCCGCTGCAAATAAAAGATGGATAGTCGCGTTCGCTCTAGGTTTTTGGTGTGCAAGTTCAAGGCCAATAGTTTGGGCCAGGGTTAAAGGGCGACTCGATATAACGGTGTGTAATTGCTGAGTCGAGGAATAATTAGTACCTCTGTATCTAGAGTGAAGCGGGAAGACATTTGTGATATGATGATGACAGTGACTATACCTTTTGATACTCCAGATTTAGAAGCACTAACACCGGGGATATGAATAGATGCGGATCGGCGTGAAAGTCGAAGACGCTGTGTGAGGATTTCCGAAATAAAATTTCCTTCTGTAATATAGGTCAATCAATTATCCTGGGTTTCGACGGGACGTTTAAATGCAGTCAAGGCTTGTTTTGTTCGATGCAAAAAGAAGCTTTTTCAACTCAGAGATAGATTCCGTATATGTATACAGGCTGTAGAGAAAATAAAGCGGCAATCTGAAAACTTACTAACAACCGAGAGTTTTGATAGGTTTCTGTTAGTAGATCCCATGCACGTGTGAAGTCCTCAGCAGTAGAAACAATGGAAATGTTGCTGAGGAGACAGGTAGCTTCTCTAGACAGACTTGTTTTTAAATAATGTAATTTTGCAATGTTTGTTGTTTTCGGAGCTTGATATTGAGAAGGTCCAGGCCCATGTGAGTGTCTCGCTTGTAAATGGTAATCAACTATGATATCAAAGGCAATTATGCAAGAGGATCGGTAATAAATAATAATAATGGAACGAACTCACTGATAAAGCTATCGAAAAATATTGTGTTAAAGCAGGATTTTGTGTGAGCTGTGAAAATAATTAGGCAAAGCGATGTAATCAATACAGCGATTATTTTAAGCTCATATATTTTACAGATGCAGCGTAACACGTATTTACTCTAGCTCACGCGAGACAAGAAGATTGGTAAAGACAAGTTAAGGTTGCTACAAGGGCTTGCTTCGGGATAAAAGTTACCGAGGGGACCCGAGCTTCGCTCATTCGGTTTCTGTACAGTTATAGAAATAAAAGTGATGTGAATTTTTAATTTAAGTTGGTAGCAAAATGTTTGTTTTCTTAAACAGGTTTTTATAGTTATCTAAACATGTACTAACTAAAAATTTACCATTTTATTTAAGTGATCTAATTAATAAGTCTAATTTGTAATACTAATAAGACAAAAAATTGAAAATAAAATCGTGTTTTATGAAAAATTAAAAAATTTCTTCTCAAATATTCAAAATTCAAAGTAGATGTCAGGAGAAAAAAGATTGCTTATGTCGATACGAATGTATATAATTTTTCTTGTTTACTGATTACTTGATTACTTTACTGATTAATTTTCTACTGAAATAATTAAAAAAAAATTTTTTTGTGGTTAAATAATGGAAGATTAATTTCAAAACGGAATAAGAATATAGATTGGTTAAATGAAATTGATATAATAAAATTTCCAATACAAAAACAAATGGAAACAAGTAATATCGAAACTTAATGCTTCCTCTATGAGGAAGCAAAGTGCTGATTGAATGAGCACAAAAGTCGATACGACTTTACAGCTAGTTAATATTTTATATAAATCTATAATTTATTTTATATTAAATTCAAATTTATTTTTACAGAATGAGCTGAACATGCCGTCGTTATTAGAAGCATTAGAATTAAAGTATGGTAGTACTACAGCAGAATGTTCTTTGACTGACGAAGAGATAGAATCAAGTTCACCTAAAACAGCTGTATTAGTCAGTATCTTCGTTCCGAAAAAATCTCCACGCCATACAGTACCTGCGCTACTGGTTCTGCAAGATTGCGATATTGATTCTGCTGGCAATGATAACGAAAAACTTAGGAATAAGTGTAAAAATGTTGAGGAACTCGACCTTGCTCAAAATAAGTTTTCAGAATGGAAAGAAATTTTTAGTATTTTGCAGCACATGCCGAAGATAAAATTTCTAAATCTCAGTTTTAACTATCTATCGCAAGATTTGGAAGTTAAGGATGGTCACTATGACTTTCTCAAAAACCTTGTTTTGAATGGAACTAGAGTGTCATGGTCTGCAGTGCAGCGCCTTATTAAACTTTTAAAAAATCTAGAGGAACTTCATTTGTCTCTCAATGAATACAAAACTGTGGATCTTGAGCATCAAAATTCAGAAACTAAAAATTTTTCTTTAAAAAAGCTGCATTTTACTGGTAATCCCATTGAATCTTGGAGTGAAATTTCAAAGCTTGGTAACGTTTTTCCAAATTTGGAAAGTCTTGTTCTTGCGGAGTGTCCGATTAGATCTTTGGATATTAAGGACTGCAGTTGCAACATACTTGACGAAGACATTCAGAAACTGCCATTGCTTAATTTTAGCGAAGATCAAGCAAACATGAATCCAACGCAGTATCAATCTAAGAAATGTCACTGCAGTGAACAGAACTCATTAGAAAATACGTCTTATCTTGAGAATGAAACGTATAATAAAAGAGAATGTGAAACACAATTTTCTTCGATGATAGATAAGGAACCCCATTCGTCTTTTCAGATGCTCAAATTTCTTAATATTAATGGCACACTTTTATCAACTTGGAGTGATGTTGAGAAATTAGCAAAATTTCCTGCCCTTAAGTCTCTCAGAATGCAAAATTGTCCTTTATTCGAGGTGAGTATTTCATCTTTTTTCAATTATTAAAAGAAGTGTAATTTAATGATAGAAGGCTTAAGTGAAAAACACAAACTATTTGAATAAATCGGTTTATTCCTGCGACTCTTGTTACATCTGATATTTTAATTTCTTTGTAACGCCTACACGCAAAAAAGTAAATGGCATAATGTAATCCAGAATCAGAGCAAAAAGTACCATTTTGTAGAGGCTGATTTGCTCTCTGAAAAGTCATTTAGCAGTTTATACTATTTCTCCAAAAAAACGATTCAGAATATAAGAGTATTATTTCAAATGGTAAACTTTACCACGAAAAAAATTTCAATATAAAAATAAAGGAGTACTATTTCAAATGGTAAATTTCACAATGTATCTTATAACGCACGCCTAAACACTTAAAAAGATCGCACTCGCTGAGGATACGAACCCCGACCTAAAAATCCTAAAACCTAATACGCACGCACTAATCGACTGAGCTATTTAACGTTTGGACTTCGTAAACAAAATCTCAGCTAAGTTCTTTGCCGAAATACCATTTTACTATTCCTAAATGGTACTTCTTAACTCGTCTTCGAGTTGAACCTTACTATTTAAAATTAATGCTCGAGAATCTTCCAATGGTAATTTTTGTTACTCTTTATAGTCAAAAGTGCTAAGAAAAGTAGTTTTTATTACTTGACATATTTCATTGCTTTATGTAAATGGTATTTTCAGCTATGCTGAAATAGAATTATGATTTGCATAGTAATTTTGAGAAAGTGGCAAAAAATCAAAATGCAAATTGTATTTTAAGCTAGTTTTTTTGTCAAAAGTTGCAATTTATATAGTAATCACGAGTAAGTGGCAAAAATTAAAAATAAAAACAGTAGTATTTAACATTTATATCGATTTTCTAAAAAAAAAATGGTAATTTGTGCCTTTTACTCGAAAACTCTTTTTTGCGTGTAGATATGCGTAACGTTGCTAATTTTCTATATAAGTAAGTGATAATTAATCATATCATCAGGCGCATTATTAAACACTCTCACTCCTGGAAACTTTTCGAAACTGGTTTTCGAAGACATTGTTCGTTCGAGAAGCTTCTTAAAATATCAACTTTCTATATGTTAATCTATCCAATTTTTGTGTATTGAAATCTATGTAAATGGAAAATCAGACATTAAAAAGAATAGAATTATTTCTACTTTTACGTTAGAATCCAGAATTTTTAATCCGGATGAGAAGGGCGCCAACTAAAGTTTCGCTCTTAAAATAGTTTCTGCAGTCATCACAGACCATTAACTCTTCATTTTTTACCTATTGAGAATGCTAATAATTTATTGTAGTCCAAGTTTATTTTGTGCTTAATTAATCTCATCCGAGAAAAGGGTTTATGATAATCAGTGAAATTTTACTGATTTTTTACTAATTCAAGTTCAGAGTGATATCCGAGTGTGGTTGAGACTCGAAATATGCGTTTAAAATTAGAGGAAGGGAGATTATGTTTAAAATAAATAAGTAGAAGAAATGGTTTATTCATAAAACAGCGATAAGAAAGTGTACAAGGTGGGTTTAGTAAAAAAAGGCAAATACTAAGTAGAAAAGAGAAGTTCTGGGTTAAGCAGTGTTACTGCATGGCTATGGGGTTGGATGGATAGTCACGTCTGGGTGGCGACAGATTTGGGAAGAGAGCTATCGTAGGGATAGTACGTAATGGGTAGTCGCAGCAATGTTGGGAGACGCTCCGCTGGTTGGAGAAGCCAGGGAGGTCTTGGCTGGGCACCAGTCAGGGATAGACTGCTCATTGTTCGTGCGTTGGCACGTATCTTTATAGATCCGGCTGGGAGTTCCCCTTTCTATGGTCAGTCGGAGATTGGCTCGTAGGAAAAAATGGGGGGTCTTTCGGAGAGTCGTTGAAACGGAAGCAATAATTTGTCCCTATAGCGAGTGCAGACGATGAAGAGATCTAGTGCGAGCGGGAGTGACAATTTGTTATACTATCGAAATATTTTCTAAGTTATTGACAGGTGAAGCTAGAATGCCCAGACGACGAAAGTAAAGAATTATAGATGCTCGCCAAAACGTCAAGATAGTATTCGATCATATTAAAGGTATTGGAAAAGCAAGTCGAAAGACATCCGAGATAGAGTGTTATCGCCTAACCATGTATACTCATTGTTCCCTATACATTGACGTGTTTGGTACTGGGTATATTCAAGTTTGATGTTTTTTTTTATACAGAGTCCACAAGAGTATACGGAACATGAAAGAAGACAGCTATTGATGGCCAGACTACCGAGTGTCGAAACTCTAAATGGTGGTGGAGTTATTTCACTACAAGAACGTGAAGATGCAGAGAGAGCGTTTATTAGATATTATATGGACAAACCAGAAGCTGATCGACCAGAAAGGTAACTTTCATTCCTTATAACGTATGTGACATATGAAATAGTATACTATGCATCAAGGGAAATAAGTGAAACTTTTTTGACGAATGTTAAAACTTACTAAAATAGTGCCTCTCTCCTATGATACATAAGATATTTTATATAACGATAAAAGAATGATTATTGTTGTTTTTCATCTTTCATTTTTTTTTCTTTGAAATAGTTTTTTTTTTAGTTTTACGTTTCTTATTCTAAATTTTAACCCAATTAATTATTATAATACGTCAAGTAGAAAAATTTTAATTCTCGATTTGAATTCATTTTCCATAAAAATATTTTGGAAAGGGCTTCGATTAGCTCCGTTTCGTTCTTAAAAAGGTTACGGTATCCGATGACTACGGTATCTGCAAACCATACAAAATTACTTTTTATTCTTTGTAAACAAAAGTAATCAATAAATCCTTCTGATAAAAACTTAATTTTTATGTGCTACATGGAATTGTCATCTTTTCATTGATTTTTATTATGAATTATGAAAGTTCTTATCAGGTACGGTATCTGGCACTAATAGAAATATGCCACATTTTCTGTAACATTTTTACACTTTGCAAATAGAGTAGGATGCGATAGGATAGGATAAGAGAGAGAGGGGGGATAGGGAGAGAGAACCTCCGGTTTATTTATTTAGATATTTTAGGATATCTATATCTATTTTAGGATACCCTTTTTTACTTTCGGCACTGCTTTTACTTTCGGTACTACTTTTGCAATACTTTCGCTCCTGTACTGTAAAGGGCTCCCTTCGAGACGCTTAACAGACACCGAAAATCGATATTTCGTTACACATGTCCTGAAAAATTTTATAATGCATATATGTTATAATGTCATAATGCATTTTTTAAATAAAGCTTAATTATACACTTTCAGCAACTTTACTTCATTCATCGTTGTTTCGTATATTTCAGATACGCTGAGCTTGTGAACATTCATGGAAAATTAGATCCGCTAGTGCAAGTAGACTTGACGCCAGAAAAAAGGGTAAAAGTGACGTTCATTTATGGAGATTTAGTTGAGGTGAGTTTACATTATATGACGATGACTGATGTTTAAAAAAATTATTAATATATTATTTTATTTTTAACTCGGTTACGGTTATTTAAATTACAAAAATGTAAAAAATTTTTAAACATATTATGGAAGGAATAAGTAGTATGGATTTTTTTCTTGGTATTATTACAAAAATAGGATCTAAAAAATTATTTAAATTACGAAAATTATTTACAAGAATATTTTTTGAGTCACGGAAAGAATTATATTTTCTACTTAAAAATGTCTGTTAAATTAAAATCTTACTCTCAAATTTTATAGTTTTCGAGTCAATTTTAAAACTGTCAATTGAGAGATTCCAGGTCAGATATATCAGAGTTGTTAGTCATAAGAACGATTTGCTTTAAACGATGGGAAATAATAGTATTAGGTAGGTAAAATATTGTCCTACAATATTTTTAAGTTGTAGAAATTACATCACTTTGAATTTTCTAATTAATTTTGTTGAGACATCTAAGACATTTTGTAACCGACTTTAATAAAATTTATAGACATTCTGTAGAATATAGTACCTACTCTTTTTTTTTTGTAATAATTTTGAAAAAAGCCAAAGTTTGAAGTAAAAAAATGTCAAATAATTTTTTTTTATTTTTCGTTTTGAGCTCGTATTTTTTTAATAGCTTCAGTGCAAATTATTCCTTAGGATTTTATTCTTCAATTAAAAAAAAAAACTTCGTAGCCACTTCTGGTTGTCGAGTTATGCACTTTTAAGTTAAACCGTGCACGTCTATTCTTCCATGCAACGGCCGGTTCAAGATGCATACAACGAACGTATACGGAAAAAAATTTGGTACAAATGCTGTCCCCATTGGTAGAGATTTTACATTAAACGGAGGAGAGTTAGGCGACTTACATTTGGGTACGATGTGTTCTCTCTGGGTAAGCAATTGCCCCTTTTCGGTAGAGAAATTGACTTTGTCTTGTAGTTATAGATTTTTGCTTCCTCATACAGGAAGCTTTGTAGTAGTGAAAAAATCCTATTTCCAAAAAAAATATTTTTGAACATATTTCAAGGGGAATATATCTAATATGATGTCCTGAAAAATTGTCCTGATGTATATATTTTTGTGTGTATGTGTGTCACGATCCAGCAATTTCTTGAAAACACGTAGAGATAAATTGATGAAATTTTGCATAGTAAAACTAACATACTTAAAACAAAAATATAGTGCACCGATAAAAATTGGTAAGAGAGGATAAGCGCAACGTGTGATGAGAATATGCCACGTAGCAGATTTTTTGTCTAAACTTGTGTATACAAATTCTACATAACACCTATACATTTGATTAAAATTGGTTACCAAATATCTAAGATGTAGTACTTTCAAAAATATTCATAAAAACAAATTTAAAGTGACGTAGTTCCTACAATTTTAAAATTTTTTCAAGAATATTTTAGAACAATGTCTGACCTAACTAGATTAGATTTAATTAGATTATCGGGGGTGATGCCTCCCTTGGGGGACCCTATCGATGCTCAGACTAAAGTCCCTTGTGCCACTCTCTTTCAGCCTAGCTGCCCCTAAAATTTGTTTTCTGAGTCCGGCCAGGGCCGGGTACCGACATATAACGTGTAGGGACGTCTCATCGTCCCTGCCACATACAATTCAAATGATTATGCCCAGTGAACATCTGCACCATTATCCTTACAGCTTCCTTGGACCGGTTTAAAATGGTACAGGCCAAATTCCTCTTGCCGCATTCGCCCAGGATAGATTTGGCCTGTCTACATCGCGGCGTGGCGATTGCTCCATCAACTTTTGCAGAGCATCGAAAGCTGTATGCGTAGTGATACTCCAACGGGGCGGGAGTTTCGTGTAGAGCAGATCCGTAAGAGGTGCAGATACTTCGGCAAAACGTGACACGTACTATCTTAATCAGCCACCCATTCCTATAAAGATTAGTTCGGCCAAAGAAACACTTTTTCGGACTGCCAGTTAGTCCATAGAAGTCTAGTTTTCCGAAAATTAGGAACAGATGTAGTAGATGCTATTGTACATTGGCCGAGTAGACGTTGATGTTGAGATAGGCGACGGCGAACTTTTTCGAGTAAGGACCCTGAACCCCTCGCATCAGGTTTTGAAAACTGCTTTTTTGTTGCATTCTTCAGACCGAAGGGTATTACCCGGAATTGGTACTGTCCTCCTCCTGGAAATGTGATGGCGGTGTATTTCTGCAAGTCGAGGTGGAGTGGGATCTACTAATTGCCGCTCTTTTGTTTGCATGAGCTGGGGTGAGCTATATAGAGATGATATCTGCTCGATTATCCAGTCAGTCACCATCTGTGGTGTATATGTGTCCATCACTTTCTTGTTCACATCCGATTAGCCTTATGGGGGTATGTGAAATGGTTGGTGCAGCTTCAGTTGGATCTTGTGCTTCACGGAGAAGGCACTCTGCAGTTTTTCTTCCTGATAGAAGATGTGCTGGTGTCATTTTGTAGTTAAACCCATGTAGATATAATTCGAGACGTTTTTCACAATTGTACCGAGTTGAACTATCTAGTCACGAGTCAAGAGCATCTCATCGCGTAAACTGTCAGTGACATTTTCTATTAAGGGGCTATGCTAGTTTCTCGGACGATTTAAACAACAATTTTTGAAGATTTAAAAAAAAAGAACTCCACGTTTAATCTTTCTAAAATTTTTGCAGTATATTGTACATGTTTTCACGTATTTATCATAAAATTTTTATCAAAAAATAAAAATTGGAAGCGGAGATACAAGGCAAACTGCAAAGGTCTTTTAAAAAAAGTTGAAATACGGGTGACGGTGTCAGCCATGCCAGAATGCTCGAAAAAAAATTTCTATTAAACTACATTAGTTTCTTTAGAGGATAGACCTCTAGCTTTTGAAAATATTAAAAATTTTAAAAATGGCGTAGTTTTAAAGGAAATTTTCAATTTTTGCTTAAAAAAACGCTTGTTTTTTGTTTATAAAAGTTGTAATTTTTTATATAACAAAAAGTTGGAGATCCATCCTCTGTAGAAATATATAATGAAGACTGTGTAAAAATTTGAAGTTGATCGGATGATTAGTTTTCGAGCTACACCGCCACCCAATTTTAAAAATGCAGTTTTGAGAAAAACGCATTTAAAATTTTCAACGTAGATTTGATTTGCGATAAATTTTCTCTTCCTATTGCGCGATTTGATGACCTGTTTTGCTCTGAGCCTTTTTTATGGTTGTATGAAGGTTTTTCACTCATTTAAAAATTTGTTAGAAAATGTTTTTTGTTTGTTTTCTAGCCCGCAATTATCTTAGCGCTAATGAACAGTGCCGCTTTAAAGTGCTGCCATTTAAAAACTATTAAAGATATCGATTTAAAATTTTGGGTCCTTATTTTTAGGATTAATTAGCTATGGAAAAATGCAAAAAAAGAAGATCGATTTTTTGAAAATGAAAAACTAGCATAGCCCCTTAACGATCACATCCAGTTTTATTATTTAGCGAAGGGGTAGCATGAAGTCACGGGACGTGAATTCAACTTCTTGTGTACTTCTTGTGGAAAGTACGCACGCTGCGTACTTCCCGGCCCACACGAATGTCGTTCTAAACTCTAAGTGGATAATTTTATTAACGTATTATTGTAGAACTCGCCGAGCTCGCGTTGTAAACATTGATACATATGACCCTAACTTATTTACATGCTCGCTCCTTCATCAAATATCGACGACCAACCGAGATGCAACAACAATTGCGGTTCAAATGTATTATAATTGTTCCGCCAATAGTATAGTGGGCTCGAGTCTGCCACTGAGTCATGATTTTAAGACGATGGTAATAGTAGGGATAACATAGCCTCTGCAGCCTGGTTATTCCCTACATAGGTACGCTACGTGACGCACCTTGTCGCCCATTTTTAGACTGGAGATTTCTGTCCCTACATACAGGGCAGTGCAAGTTATATCCCGGGAAGTGATGGCATTTTGGTGCTTGGTTTCTCGGAGGGCGCTGTTGTTCTCAGGACTGTTGATTAAGGGAGCAGGCCTTGGTTTGGTTTTAGCGATCTTTTGTTTACTACTCGCTGTTTTGGCTTCGTCTGGTTTCAATTGACGAGCTCACATGAGGAGGTCCGTGAAGGTCCTTAGGTTGAAGGATTGAAGAGTACCTCTGATGGAAGGTTTCAGGGGTTCTAGAATACCAACTCTTCTACGATTGTTTCCTTACTTGTGACTGGAATAAGTCGCTTCGTGACCAGAAATTTCTTCTACAGAAATGTAGCGTGTGCAGGTGGTATTCCTGCAATGAATATTATAAATAATATTCAATATTATTAATGTTCTTGCAATGAGAGAAGTTTCGTGTAACCGCCGCGCGAAACATCGGGTCGATGTCATACCTCAATTTAGTATAGCCGCTCTCTTGTTTTGAGACGGCAGCTACTCCAAAGCCGGGTAACTGCAGCACTCCGGGTAACTCCAAACCAAAAATTTTATCAGCCTTGGTGCTGCAGTTGCCCGGCTCTGGAGTAGCTGACGTCTCAAAACAAGAGAGCGGCTATATCAAATTGAGATATGACAGAGACATGGCGTTTTGTGCGGCAATTACACGAAACTTCTCTCGGTGTACGTATTCAAAATGTTGAATATGATGACCCGATGTTTCGCGCGGCGGTTACACGAAATTTCTCTCAGTGTGCACTATATTTCGCGTGCTTCTATAAGGCATTTACCTCCCTACGAAGATATTGTGGAAGGGGTACTCCTCTGTTCCCACTTTTCTTCAGATTTTCTAGAAGATTCTACACGGAGAAAAATTTAATTCCAAATCTTCAATATTACTGCTATTACTTCGGATTTCATTTCCAAACGAGTCTACCTGTTCAAATCCAGGATGAAAATTTAATTAATGATTCATACGCAAATATTTCAATCAAAGGTCAAATAGTAAGAATAAGTTAGTAGGCAATTATGGAAAGAATCTTTATGCCGCCTAGTAGACGATTCTATACAAAGTATAAAGCATGCACGGACTTCATACTACGATTCATACGTGAGCCTAGGAGTAGCGGCCAAACGAACAGGGTATATCGGTAGCCGCACTGGACTCTGTTCCGGTTCAGTCTAGTAGTCAGTCCCATACTACACGCAAACAGTTTTGTTTGAAATAGCAAAAAAAGAAACAAACGCTTGTCACAAGCTTTGAAGGACTTAGCCTTCAAATAACCTAAAACACATTCTATCAAACTTTTAAACCGAATATAATTAGAAATTACATACATGTATAATCTGATATCAATCCTTGTTCAGGATTTGACCGTGGTGAGGAGAGGGGAATAGAACGAAGTCAGAGGGGGTGAGAAAGGAAAAATAGAAGAAAAGAAGGGGTTTCCTTATTAAGTTAGGGGTGATTATTTCCGAATATTTTATGTCTAGTGGAGGTCTGGTAAAAAAAGGAGAGTGTTCATAATCTCAGTCTGTACAATATATTTATTTATCTAACATACAATAGGTTCCTTTTTTTTTACTAGGAACTAATATAAGCGGCGACACACATTTGCTATTAGTTGTAATGGAGGACGAGATTCGAGTCTCGCCAACCGTTTTACCGGAGGAGCGAGAGAGAGATGGGGGAACAATGGAGGGGAATATCCAAGACGTCTTCGGGTTCACGGGGAGGAGTATTTTTTATCGGGGAAACAAGGCGATCGGGTGTCCTGATACGAGCCAGAATCTGAGATACGGGAGAAGAGTTAAGGGGGGAAGGAGGAGAGGTAAGGAAAGTGGGAGGTTGGTTAGGCCTCCGTGGCGATCTCTCCCGATTGGAGTTTCGTGGCTCCGAAAGGTTCGGGTCGTTGGATCTGGGGAGATGTGAGGTTATGTTTGTTTCAGGAAGGTCCCTTGACTGGTCAGCAAAAGTAAGTATTTTTAACGACTGAGGCGGCGGAGTAGAATTAGCGGCTGAGGCTAGGTGAGTTTCGTATCGAGTCGCCATAAGAGGATTGATGTCGACGAGACGTAAAGAGGTAGCCACCCCTTTTGAAGCGAGTAGACGACCACCAAAGGTCGGTCTGATGGGCCTCGTCGAATATCCGGGCTCCTCGAGAACAGGCCGAGAATGGTAGGCAGCGGCTCGGGCTAGATTCTTATGGTACTTATTATTGAAAAGAGGGGGGTCAAGAGGACTAGCGGGGGGATGTTACGGTAGAAAGGGATTACTTGTCGGTGTTAACGTTTGAGTCGCTACGGTACGGAATTAAGTCTTTAACGTGAATATTGCGAATCAAATTAGGAAATCTGATTCGCAATATTCTTATCCTTTAAGTCGAAAATATTTGAGGTGACTTTTTTAATTACGGAAAACGGTCCCTCGAATTTTTCTGCTAGTTTAGCATTAAAATCTCCTATTTTGTTAGATAAGAGATGAGTCCTCTTGAGCACCTCTTTACCCAATTCTGGAGCCCATTTGCGGCGACGAAGATTATAATGGCCCTGTTGTTTCTGGAAACTTTTAGCTAGGTGGCTTCGGGCTAATTGTATTGCTTCGTGAATTTTTTTAATACGGTTCTCAAATTTTTCTTTAGACGGTAGGGCTGTCTCGTGAGCTAGACTTCCTGGTGTTTGTAGTTCCCTGCCGAAGTTTAAGTATGCTGGCGAGAATCCTGTGGATGAGCTGGTCGCTGTGTTGTACGCAAACTGAAGTTCTGGAAGGTTGGCGTCCCATGTTTTTTGTGACCTGCTGATGTTTTTGGTTATCATTGTTTTTATAACTCTGTTCGCTCTTTCGACTGGATTACATTGCGGAGTATACGGAGGAGTTAGACGGTGCGCAATGTGCATTTCCAGCAAAAAGGCTTAAGTTGCTTTCCGATGAATTGGCGGCCATTATCAGATACTACGGTGGCAGGGCATCCATGTCGTAGACAGATTTGGTCTTTGAAGCCTGTGGTAATTGCCTTACTCGTGGCTTTTCTTAAGGGCTTCAATTCGATCCACTTGGTTAATCTGTCCTGCATTACTAGGAGCCAAGTATTGCCTGAATTAGATCTAGGTAGAGGTCCGATCAGGTCCATTGAAACCATTTCCCACGGTGTCTCGATGTTTGTCGCGTGCATCATACCTGCTGGGGCCTGTTGTTGGGCCTTAAATTTTTGACAGCTCTCGCAGTTACGAACATGTTGGGTTCCCATCCTTAGCATACCGGACCAATAGTGATGTCTGGCTAATCGAACGAGAGTTTTAGCTATTCCAAGATGTCTGGCCTTTGGGTCGTTGTGAACTTCGTTGAGAACTCGTTGTTGGTCGGAACGTGGCACGCATATTTTCCACTGCTCGCCTTGATGGTATTCATTGAAATCCAGAGTATGCAATATATGGCGGTATAAACGGTTATTACGGATGCAATACTCTGGGTTTCCCGTCGGATCATCTAAGACGGCCCTATAGCGTTTTTCGTACCAGTCTTTGTTCTTCTTATTGTCCACAGCACAAGTCTCGTAGGGTTGTCTGGAGAGTGTGTCTGCCATTACGTTGTCAGCTCCACGTCGGTATTGGATTTCGAAATCCCATTTGCTCAATTCCATTGCCCATCGAGCTAAGCGTCCAGAAGGGTTATCGATTTTGTCGAGCCATTTTAAAGAGAGATGATCAGTGATGACTGCAAAATGGTAGCCCTCAAGGTAGTCTCTCATCTTCCAGATGCCCCATTTTACGGCTAGGCACTCTAGTTCTGTGGCTGAATAATTGCTTTCCGCCTTATTTTCGGAACGGCTGGCGTCAGCAATAATTCTCTCTGTGTTTCCATCACGTTGAGTCAAGACAGCTCCGAGTCCTTCTTTACTGGCGTCTGTTTGAAGAACAAATTCTTTTGTCCAGTCTGGACATGCTAAAATTGGTGCAGATGTCAATCTCTTCTTAAGTTCGTTGAACGCTTCTTGATGTTCATTTGTCCATTCCCATTGAGCCTTTTTCTTTAATAGTTGATGAAGAGGTGCTGCAACCCTGGAAACATCTTTTATAAAACGTCTGTACCAGGAGATAAGTCCTAGGAACCTTCTCGCTTCTTTAATATTCCTTGGTGGAGAGAGGTTCTGAATTGCAGCTACTTTTTCTGGATCGGTGTGTAGACCTTGCTCGTCAACAACGTGACCCAGATATTGTAATTTTGGTCTGAAGAAATGGCACTTGTCTGGATTTGACCTTAGTTTTGCCTCGTACAGTCTATCAAAAATTTTCATGAGCATTGACATGTGTTCTTCAAAGGTTCCTGTGCAGACGACGATGTCGTCTAAGTATGCGAAAGCCTGTGGAGCCATGTCTGGTATTATGATGCGGTCCAAGAGTCTCTGGAAAGTTGATGGTGCTGTGTGTAGGCCTTACATTAAATTCGTAGAGTCCTCTTCCAGGTACGGTGAAAGCTGTTAAAGGCTTACTTTCCTCGGTTAGTGGTACGTGCCAATAACCGTTTTTAAGGTCTATAGAAGAGAGGTATCTTGCTCCTCGAAGTTTATCCAAAATAGCGTTGATTTGAGGGATTGGATAAGCGTCCTTTTTTGAGACCTGATTCAACCTGCGAAAATCAATGCAAAATGTAGCTCGTCCGTCTTTTCTGCGTGTGATGAGAATAGGCGAGCTTCATGGACTGTTTGATGGCCGGATGATGTCTGCAATCATTTCATTGACCTCCTTGTCAATGATTTCTTGGATTGCTGAGTTTCTTGGCCGATAGCGTTGTTTAAGTGGCGTTGTATCAGTGAGCCGAATTTCATGTTTTGCTAACAGTGTTACGCCTTTTACGGCAGTAAGGCGTTTAATTTGATCCTCTATAAATTTTGTAGCGATCTTTTGTTCTTGGGGCCTTAGATGGCTCATAGGTATGGGCCCTTCGACGGAATAAGTCTCTCGAAAATAATTACGGTACGGAGGAAAGACTTGTTGTTTATTAAGGCGTATTTCTAGGCCTAAGAGTGACAAAAGGTCTCCGCCTAGGAGAACCTCGTGATTTAAATTATGTAAAATTGAAACTTCAGCATTCATAGTTTTTCCCATTGTAGAAAGTTGACCGGAAAGACATTTTCCAAGGGGTGTCTCGGTACCGTCAGCCATTACTGCGATTGTGTCGCCTTTTCGTTGTGTCCAACCCTGTGTCAGGAAACGTTCGGCCGTTAGCTTGTCTACGTAGGAGCAGACGAATCCAGGGTCGACTAGGGCTTTGAAGATGGATAAGCCGTTTATGAATATCCGTGGCTCATCGGATGGTGGTACGTAGAGAGCCGGGGTTGAGCCTAGCGTGACTCGGCCTCATTTGCGTTTCCCGGCTTTGGGCAAGGGCAATCCTTCGTAAGTACCCCGTCTTTCCCACATTGAGAACAGAATCTTTTTGCTGCGTTTTGGCAGAAACGTCTGGCGTGGCCTCCTTGTTTACAGCGCCAACAAACTGCACGAGGATCGTAGGCTGGTGAAACATTAGCGTTGTGTTGTCTCTGTGGCCTAAATGTCACTCTTTGGTCGTTATGAGACTCTCTATTTTGTTGATCCTGGGCTTCCTGGATCTCCTCAACCCTTCGAATTAATTCATCCGGCGTATTTACGTCGGTACGGCGGATAAACAATCTGAGTCCTGGTTTCATGTTGTAATATAGGGTCTCCATAGTCTTGTCTGGAGAAAATCCTCCTCGACGTCTGGTAAGAGTTAGCAGTGATGTTACGAAGTCTCTTATTCCTTCGTTTGACCCTTGATGTCTGTTATAAATTTGTTGGTCTAATTGTCTCAACTCTGATGGTGGTAAATAGAACCTTCTTAAACTCTGTTCTAGTTCTTGAAAAGTATTTAGATGAGCTGCACAGTTTCTGAACCAAAGTTGCGCGTCTCCTCTGAGCAGCTCTGGAAATCCTCTCAAGATTTGATTATCCGTATAGTTATAAGCTCGTTGCAGCTCCTTCAATCTTTCGAGAAATCCATAGACATTTTTGCCATCGAAATGGCAGTTCCATTTTCTCATCTGATCCAAAATTTTTGTTGGAGCAGAAACCTCGAAGTCCTCCATGATTTCTCTAAAATTCGGTTCGGAAAAATGTCTCTGTGGCAGGGTTTGATTTGGAACATCAGTGTTGTTGATTGCCCTGTCTGTTGTTGTCCGTGGTGACAAACAAGGTGGCTGGAGCCGGTTGAGCTCTTCCTGAAGAGCTTCAATATCTTTGGTTCTGTCTAAATCTTCTTTATACTCGGGCGGATCGAGTGGCTTCTCGTTAAAGAGTTCAGGGTTTGACCTGATAAAGGTTACGAGCCTTTGACGAAGAACTGCTACTGCCCCCGTTGGATTTAACCCATGATGAAGTAATTCTTCTGAGAGCTCTTCTTTGTAGAGTTTGTAGACCCATGAAACTCCAGGCATGATGAAAATGGCGGAGGTGGAGAGCGGTAGGTAAACGAAATAATTTCGGAAAAATATGAACGGACGGAGTATGAACGTGGTATACTCCGTAATATTCGGTAATTTACGAGAGTGTTCTCTTAGCTTCAAGACTATTTACGGAAAGCTTGGCGGTATCCAGAGGCTTGTGATTTGTCTTCAGTGAGCTGCGAGACTGACTAAACTTGGCTTGAGAGCCTGAATATATACCCAAAAATCGAAGAGTGGGGGTATTTTTACAAAGGAGGGGATTACGCATGCGCTCTGCGACATCCATCTTCCGAGATTATAAGCGAACTGTCCGTGGCTACGCGGCTGCTGCGCCCGCCCCCTAGTGAGCAGGAAAATCGCCAAGCTACCGGCTACCCTCATAAAAAAATTACGGTACGGATGAAAGTAGTCGGCACGAGGACGACTCCCCAGGTCGGTTCGGAAACAGACGAAACAGACGAGCCGCCAGGGCAGTGCCGGGATGGAGGTCGCAGGCGAACTCTCGATGCTCTCTCTCTCTCTCTACGGTTTTAATAAAGAAAAAGAAAACGAAAATTTTGTGACGTTACTCTCTCTCTTGGGGAAAAAAAAAAATGTGGGTCGAAACTGTTCGGGCGCCATGTGACGTTGCGTTTTTACCGTCCCTTATTGGACACCTAAGCAACGTTTGTACTTTCGGAAATTTCTATTATTTTTGCCCTACCGGACGCTTCAGTCGAGCCAGGGTCAGCTTTAAGTTCAAGATATAATTTAATCATTGGTTTTTAACAAAAATAAAGAAATTATATTCTTCCTATAAATTACGTTTTCTAATTAAGAGCTAAATGAATGATTTGACTTGGATGATTGCAAATGAGGATGATGATTTAATACAAATTGTGAATTTTGATATCTAACTGAGATATGTTTGTGTCGGTGTGTTGGTTTTCAGTGTGTGCGTGAGAGAGAACGAACGGGCGTTTGTATGAGAGTGTGTGCGAAACGGTCCTAGTTTGTCTTCACCTGCAATTTAGAGCGAACGAGTAATGTAGTGACGTCATGACGTAAGTCACGTATCACCGGCGGTTGAGACGGATACTCTCTCCTGAGTCCTTCTCTCTCTGATAAACGGTATTACGGAACGGTGCGGAGAGAGAGAGAAAGACGAGGGAGATTTTCTTTAATTTGCTTTTATTTATACACGTTCGATTCCAAAATCCCAGGTGTGGTGTCAGACAGGAATGACTCTAGGTTGGATTGACTCCTTAGAATCAATACAACCCTTATCTCCAAGGTTGGTCATGGGGGTGCCCGCTAGTCAAACTTGGAGTGAGTTTTTATTTAGGATGGTATTTGTAACGGAGAGACGGTATTGAATCCTGGTAGGCCAGGTTTTTGGGCTGACGTACCCTCTTTATCTGATACCTGGCCATGGGGGTGCCCGCTGGTCAGGTATCAGATGATTCTTTTTAGGATGGAAATGTTCGGATGGTAATATTCCCCAGGTTCTGGAAATCTTCGTCAGGTTTGATCCAGGATAGGTCGGTGTGAGCCGAAGAATCCTTTAGCTGAGCGCACGGCTGTAGGGGTGCCTGCCAGTCATACACTTAGTGGATCTCCCCTGAAGAAGGCGTCCAGGTTGCCTCCTGGTCGCTCTGCTATGGTAGTAGCCCGCTAGCAGAGAGACCAGTTGAGTTACGCTGATTTGCAGTCGAGCTGCTCCTCAGCGAACTGATTAAAAGTGCGACGATTTGGTGCTTTTAAACACTTGTAATTACGTAACGACTAGTCGGCGGATGGTAGGGGAAGCCGCCTGGTAGAAATCTCGCCCCGCCCGCTCGGTGATGTGAACTGACAAGAGATAGCAATAGAAGGATAGGAATATGTGACTGCCGACAAGACTGTCCGTCACAAGCTTTATATTATTATAAAGCTGAAACAGAAAAATCGGGTTACAAGAAAACGAAGCGGTTGCGGGAATCGAACACGGGTCTCCGAGGTAGCAGTCGGGGGGCTTTCCCTGCATCTACAGAGGATTATGAGAATCGAATTTAGAACGTCCAATGTAGTAAACACGTGAATGAATATTGAGGTACATTAGCTTATGTATCGTTTTCTGGAAGTATAGGATTGACTACTAGACGTTTTGAAACGTGCGCAAAATAATACTTAGAAACTCTACAGTGCATTATACAATTTATACTCTGACGTATTTTTTTACCAATCTCATTCTAACTTCACATGGTAATAAGCTTTCATTTTATAATTTCCATTCCACTAATTATTCTTCAAAATATATTTCTACCTTTCAACTCAATTCTAAAATAGTTCAGTTTACTTTCATGTCCAAAAACTATAAATGTATTTTCTTATAATGAGTACAAAACTTTGCTTTACGATTACATTTTGTAACTGAATACAATTGTAAGACATATTCAGTAGTACTTTCTTTAATAAAATGTATAAAACTTTTACATTTAATGGCACTTAATGCCGTTAGCACATGAAATATTTATCAATATTTTAGGAGTCATTTTAATTTTTTGTGGCTACTAAAGTATCTAGGAATGGAACCTATATTCTTGCATTCTTTCCCATTAAATAGCACTTTTTAAAATTATTTAGCAGTCTTTCCGAAACCGAAATTTTCATTTTTCTCCGTGTAGGAGGTTCTAGAAGTTTTTCTATGATAGGAATGTTTTGGCTAGATTGACTCTGATTTGTCTCACTTGTTTGGTTTATAGAAAATTCCAACGAAGTATGGAAAGTATTTTCTAGAATGAACATTTTTCTTTTTTTATGCGTTTCGCGGATAACGCATATGAGTATTGAAAATTTTTCGTTCTGCAGAACAGACACTTCGTTGGTTTTTGTCAGTCTCTTCCCTAGTTTAAGCTTAATATTTGCTATAATTTATGTTACAAAAGATGGAAAAAACATTCAAGAGTGTTACCAATTTATTAAAATAAGGAGGTTTGTAGATCCTTAATCTAACCTACAGATTACCTACACCCACTTACAAATTGATTTTCAAAAGTAAAATGTAAGTATCAGTGTCTCCAGAACGTGAGGTTTTCTGGCTTGCTTCTGGTCTTCTGGTATTATCTCGATTCAAGTTCTCCAGATCCGTTCCCACTAGAAATTCCAATAGTTCCCTACCTCTATCATTGGTATCCGTGTTGCCTAATAAAACAACATGGTGCGCGTTTGGATCGCATCTTAAGAGTAGTGAGATATTTGTATTATGACAATGCTGTACTCGCTCTTCCACTTCACGAGGTGGAGATTCGGTTCCAGTATCCGCTGAGAAGTGGACCGAAGCTATATATATCTCCAGCCTTTCTCCCGTTCTTCCCTTTCAGTACCACATCCTCCTAATCCTATATCCTCTCCCTGTATACCCAGGGTTCTTTTATTAGGGATATCCCCGTTCACATCATAGCCATACGCCTGGTTAATACATTTTTAACAAATGATTATGTTCCCCATCGTTTTAGTGCCTATTTTCTTTGACTTTCACAAACTTCAATTTGTTCATAGGTTCGATCTGTTGATGTGTATAGAACTGTATTTGAACTGAAAACAAAACTGGAATCTATGGTTAAAATATCAGCAAATAAAATGCGACTTTTCTATGTTGATCAGGTAAGTCAAATTTTTCTCAGTCACAAGTATTAAATGCCTCTAAGAAGAAATATAAATTGTCACATCCTGTTATCATATAAAATATTTTCATTTTTCAGGTGCTGAAAACGCAGCATGGTCCAGAAGAAATGTTATTCCCTAACAAGCAATTATATCGCTACAATATCAGAAATGGTGACGAGATTATTATTGACAGCAAGCTCAATCGTTTTACGTCGTCAAGCTCGAGTACATGTTCTATGCGTTCCTGAAAGGAGAACATTCTCTAATGCTTTTAGATCTTCAAGAGTTCAAGACAATGGAATTTACTTGAATGGCTAGCCTAACCTTAAAAACTGCGCAAAATTTTATTCTATACAATAAACTATTATTTAGAGAATCTAGATATTTTTTATATTACTTCATATTTCCCAAGTCTACTTTTCAATACTTTGTTCGTTGATAAACAAAAAACTATCAGAGTTACAGTATTTTCAAAATAATTGAAAAATAAACCAAATAAAAAATGTTATGCCAAGCAATGCACGATATGAAAAAAAGGTAAGAGAAGAAAAATGTTGCGTTTTGAAAGCTTTACAAGATTTTCATATAATAACTTTTTGAATTTTCTTGAAAAATTGAAAATTCAATTTTTAAATCAAATAATGCGAGATATGAAAAAAATTTTAAATATCAAAATCGTTACTTCTACAAAAAGACCTGTAAACTTTACTTCGAACATTTTTTGGTAGGGGGCATATGTTTCTTTTAAATATTGATAATGCTATTGAATATATTGTGCTCCTCATCTAAGCGCGCTATCGCCGTACTGTACGTAAATCCCCGTCCGAGAACTACTGATTCCCTGTTGTCGGACTTGATAACCGCCGCAGGCAAATGATTGCATCCATTTGTTGTCCATTTGTTTTGACAGTTAGTATTAGAGTATTTCACGTTGTGACGTAATAGTAAAAAAATGGTCATACACTGTTGCATAAACAAATGTGATAAATGTATAATTAAACATTAAAACTGCAAAACAATGTCAAAAATGCCTTCACATCCGCGGAAAATCCTTCTAAATAATCTTTTTTTGACATTGTTTTGCATTTTTAATGTTTCATTATACATTTATCACTTTTTTTATGCACCAGTGTATGGCCATTTTTGTACTATTACGTTACAACGTGAATTACCTAATAGTGATAGGTATCGAGAGGATGTCAAATCGTGCAAGCTTTGTGTCTAGAAGACTGTGAAAGAAAAATAAGTATGCACATATGACTTTCATATCCCAGACGAGTGGCAGAACATGGATCAATCCTGTAAAGGAAATCCTGGACTTCGGATAGTCGGGTATACTGTAAAGTGTAAAACATAAGTGCTTAAATCTAACCTAAACTCCCATATTAATCCCAAACAACTCTCACACATGCATACTGTCTCTCATACACTTATAACTATTTAAGTTCCTGCTGACTGTCCTTAATTGCTTTCCGTTTAGAAAATCGGTCTGGGAAGAGTAACATTAATGGGATACAAATCGCTACAAATTTTTTTTTGGCTCAAAATTAAATTTTGAGCCAAAAGAAGTGGAATAAGAATAAAAGTCAAAAGAGTAGAATTTTTTCTTTATAAGCTCATTAATATAGCTGTTATAATAATAATATCCGACTTATTGGGATGTAAAGCTTGTAGTACTATTCAAATGGAACTCAAGTTACTAGAAAACATCTCA
The DNA here is from genome assembly GCA_900474275.1 of Synergus japonicus. Taxonomy (NCBI): domain Eukaryota; kingdom Metazoa; phylum Arthropoda; class Insecta; order Hymenoptera; family Cynipidae; genus Synergus; species Synergus japonicus. Next base: position 23,942 of record UCOH01010653.1, read on the forward strand.
ATATTTTCTTTTTTGTTATTTGGCGCCAGGTGGCATATGACACCGCTAAAAATTATTTTAAAACTAACTCAGTCTAAGATTTCTTGAAAAAATTTGAAAATTCCCAATAGCTCAATTGGAGAGGGATTTATTGGGGGCGAAATAAATCGAGTCAAACCAGTATTTTACTTTAGAAAAATGTAAAGTATGTTTTATTACAAAGAATTAATGAGAAGAGTATTTACATCAGGGTTGAATTTATGTATGAAGTAAATATAAAAAAATAAGGAAATACAATATTATTAGTTTTTGAATACGAAGAGAAAATCGCAATTGCATTATCACACTATTCGCAATGGTTTGTAACCTTCATTCTAAATATAACTGTACAGGAAGGTTCTCATAATCATATATATTGTTACGTAACTCAGTTTACCTCAACTAAATTCTATATAAGTCGAATAAAATGTTAACTTAAAAAGCAGGGAATGAAACGAGACCGTGAACAAATGAAACGTTTGGTTCAAATCACAAAACATAAGATCGAATTATCAAATCTATTGCATAGACAAATGATGGAGACATGTCACTCTCATAATACATTTGTACCACTAACGAACGAATCCTTTTTTTATTTCCGATTCCGGTTTTAATCTAGGAACCAGTAGATTACGGTTATCGACTTATCGTGGAACTCTATTTTGTTTTATGTCATGCTTCGTTGTTTTTTAAAAAATATTTAAATGTGACATATAACCATATAAGCAACCTACAAGATGCCGCCAACAAAACAGAATCCTTCCCATAAATATTTTATTTATAATACGGAGACAAAGTCTGTTAAATGTCTGGTAAATGGATGTGGAAAGGAGCTAAAGGTACAATACACTTATTGTAAACCGTTTCAATTATTATGAAATTTTTAAACATAACTGAGTTAACATTTTTTTTCATGATTGCAAAATTTTCGTTAGGAATGTAGTTCACAAAATGGATGTTTTTTTTTTTGGTGTAATGAGAAAAAAATGTATCTTCGGTTAATATTACAGTTTTAAACTTTTATGATTTATCTTCGATTAATATTTCAGTCAAAATTAATTTTTAATAATTTCGATGATAAAATTTGATGAAAATTAAGGGCGTTGGACTCAATTGTAAAATTCAAAATTCTATTCTCCATTGTACTCAACAAAAATTATAGATAAATATTTTTTCCCTCTGTAGCGCCAATCTTTATTCAAAATCTTACCTCAAAATTAAATATTTTCATTTTACTTTAAAAATATTTGAATTAGAGATTTTCTCGCTCTGTACGCATAATTCTAATTAAAAATGGATTAACTCTACAGAAGGAAAAAATTTTAATAGTAATATTTGTGGAATAAAATGAAAAAATCGAGTTTTTAGAATGGAACTTGGCTCCAACACCCTTAAAAATAGACTTTTTATTTTCAAGAATCATCATGCCAAAAATATGGAGCGACACCTTTCCAGTCGGCACCAGACTGCTTACGAAGATGTCATACGATTCAAGGCAGAGGCTGCAAAACGTAAGGCTGAAGAAAATGTGAAAAAGGATTTACAAGCTAAAAAACCAATAATGATGCAAATTAGAATGAACTTCGAGACTCTACAACAGGGTTGCCTTGAAATGGGAACCCTAGGTGGCCGATTATTTTCGGCTATGAACGATGTTGGATTTCGAAGAATTATCAACTCAATACTAGAATTTGTAAATAAAGAATCTGTAAATAAAGCAATCAATCACCAGAAAATAAAGGATTTAGTGAAAGAGACAGCGATCCAGAGTCGAAAAAATATTGCAGATGAAGTGACAGGCAAGCTGGTTTCTATTAAAGTAGATGGTGGATCAAGACACGGGCATTCTATTCTGGGAGTAAACATCCAATTTACTAAGGATAACAAAATTCAAATCTGTAATGTAGGAATGCAGGAGTAGTCAGCCATACTTCGCAAAATCTAAAATCTGAGATCTTAAAAATACTAGAGAGATACAATCTGTCTACAAGGAACATCTATACATTCACCTCATACAATGCAGCAAATATGGTAAAAATTCCTAAGCGTATGGGTGATGAAGCTGATCATTTTCAAGATGATGAGTTTTTCGATTATGAAGAATCCAATTTAACTTCTTTATCAATGGATGGTATTGAATTCTTTTACAATGACGATGACGACGAACTGCAAGTAGAAGGAGCATGTTGTGCTCCACATACGTTACAGCTGGCGATCGACGATGTCATCAAAGAAATCAAACTACCCTGATTTGGGTATCAAATACTTTCTGCTGCTAGAGAAATAGTTAAAAAGTTACGATCACCTACTCTTTCGTCGCATCTCAAAGTACTTGGAAAATCAATACCTGTTCTTGATGTAGAGACCCGTTGGTATTCTATGCTAGACATGATTGAGTCACTGCTTGCCTTAAAGGAATTCTGCAGTCATGGAAGATGCAGACAGGAGGTTTTATTTGCCAGAAGGAGAATGGCAAGTAAGAATTTGAATGGCATTGCTTCAAAACTTTTAGCTTCCATGGAACTACGAGAAAATTCACTGGCCATGAGAACTGCATCTTGATCCCAGATATAATGTAATTCTTTCGGAATCAGGAATAAAGAGAGCTCAAGAACGAACTAGGAAAGTATGGAAACGATTGTCTGATCTACGTAGAGAAATCGACGTTGCTGTAGAAGTGGAAGAAGTCAAATTTAATAAAAACGTGGTGACAGAATATGATCCAGATGAAAAATGTTCAGCAATTGAAAAGATTCTCAGAAGCAAAGAGAATAACAGAATTGACCAAGTCAGTCAATTCAAAATCAGGGATCTCACACAACAACTTAGGGAATTCACTGCTCTTCCTCGCCTCAGTCACAAGGAAAATCTTCTGGCATTTTGGAAAGAAAGAAAATACGTGTGGCCAGACTTGTACGAAGTTGCTATGGTTGTTCATCCATATCCAGTAACACAGGTAATATTTTGTAGACATTGATGATTTTTCACCAGACCGAAAGTATAAAATTGGTTGTATTTGTACTTGAAAATTTATAGTAGTTCACAATTGATTCTGTGATATAATTTCTCTATAATTTAAGTTTCAATTATAATATTTTCAAATAATTAACAAACAAAAATTGTTTCCATCCATTACAGGTGAGCGTAGAGAGAACTTTTTCGCATATGGCATTCGTTTTTTTCTCCATTAAGATGCAAAATGAATCCGGATTTATTACAAGACACGTTGATGTTGAGAACAAACGGAACATTCCAGCAAGAATAATTTAGATGGCAATGTTAAACTGATATTAAAAATATATATATATGTTTCAATTGAAAATTAGATTAATTGAAAAAATAAAAGTTGTAGCTTATAAAATTTTTTAATTTTTACTGATTATAGTATTATTTTTTACTTTACATTTTATATATGAAAACTCACATTCACTTAAAGTATAGCAGATCTCAACTCATTTAACAATTTATTCAGCTCAATTCATTTAGTGCAATTTATTTAACGACATATAAATCAGAAAAATAGTTATAATATTCAGTTTTAAATATGATAAAATAAATATGAAATATGATAAAAGAATAAATAAAATATAATAAAAGAAAATTTAATATGAAAATAAAATAAATTTCCTGATAATATTTCAAAATGCTCTTTTTGTATGGATTTTGCATCTTTCCTTGTTAATATTCATTTTATAATAAAGTTTCAATAACGGATTTCTTCAAAAAACATAAATGCAAATACTGGTATTTCAATTGTAGTCATGAAAAAATATTTTTTATTTATGTAAAGCAATAAATGAAGAAAGAGATTTTGAAACTTATTTATTTATGTGAAGTAAACCGAATAATCACCGAATAATGCGGTTTTAATCTGGTTTGGAACGATTAATTCCTTCGTTGCAACGTTCGCGATTTAAAGTTTAAACAATTTATTTAAGGAGGTTTCCCTCGCAACGACACCTAAATGAACTTAGATTATGTCACTCGTTCAATGAAAAAAACGAAACCGAACAGTATGTTTCGTTTCATTCCCTGTTAAAAAGCTTCAAACCTGGCATTAATTATGATTAAGTTATTCAGCATCTCAATATTGATCTCAAATAACTCTAAAATTACTCTAAACTAGACAGAACATACATCTCAAATGCAAGAATGCACAAAATGGTGTTAAGCCCATCGACATATAGAAGTGGACTGCGGGACGCTGTAGGAATGCGTGTAATAATGCGTCAGAGAGAAAAGTTGCAACGGAGTGTAGTTTCGTTTCTTTCTCGCCGAAGTTAATTGGTTGAGTTTTACTAAGCTCCACCCACCGAAAATGCTCTCAACCTTCGGCGAGAAAGAGACAAAACTACACTCCGTTGCAACTTCTCTCACTGACGCATTATTACGCGCTTTTCTACAGCGTCCTGCAGTCCATTTCTATATGTCGATGGTTAAGCCATAGTATAGGTGTTGGCCTGGTAACTAAAATTTGTACAAATGCTTACCTATGCTCAACTGCTACTATAATCATAAAAGAACTCTAAACAATTTTCTAGATAGGAAGAAAGATGCCAACGTCTACCTTGTTACCCTGAATTCTGTAATTCTAATCTCTCACTTAAAACTCAAAAAACTTGTCAAAATGAGCGGACAGCACAGAACTGAGCCTTTATTCTGCTTCTCATCTGAAGCGCACAACCGCCGAGCTACGTGACTGTTATATGAGATGCTGATCTGTGGTAGCGGATCTTGCGACCACTGGAGGTAAAATGGTTGCGTCCATTTGTGGATTTTTCAGTGTTACATGTGTTAGCTGTAACAAAATCTACCAGAAACATAGAATCTTAGGAAACACTGTTTTTCACGTATTTTTCAATATCTAAAAGTTAATCAATATTATAATCACGTAGGAACTTCTTTTAAGGAAAAATTAAATCTTTTTAGCATAAAAAATTTTAATTTTTACCTTTCCAAAACAATCTTAAACTAGCTGTGAATTTCATACTTTATTGAACTTTTTTTTACATACTCATCAGAGAATGTATTATTTTTGTGTAAAATTTGACCCTCCCATTTTTTGTCAAATTTCCACATCGTGGGACCCCTTGAACCCGAAAGACCTGTTTTTAAGAATGTGTTTGTCTGTGAGTCTGTTACATTTTCAGTTTCTGAGCACGATAACTTTCGAAAGAATTGACCGATTTGATTGACTCTTTTAATGTGCTAAAATGAAGTTCAAGTTAGTTAGCCAGAAATTTTGGGTAAAAATAAAAAAATTTGTATAATTTTTAACATTTTTGAAAATTTTTTTTTTAATTTACAAATTCTGTTTAAGGGGGTCGTCTTATGTGATGGTTCAAGAAAATCGATTTTTTTGCACAAATTGCTTCCTCAACACATCTAGAATGTGTGTGTGAAAGGATTTTTGGCATTTTCGATTCGTTAAGAAGTGGAAAAGATTTTTATTTCATTCATACCTAAACTTTTTTTTGTCATTCATATTCAAACTTTTTTTTTTCATACCCAAACTTTGTTTTCTGCACAAATCGCTTCCTAAACACATGTAGAATGTATGTGTGAAAGGATTTTTGGCAATTCGGATTCTCAAAACGTCATTTTTCACAACGGTCAACACGATATCTCAAAAACTAATTGACCGATTGGGCTCAAATTTTTATGATATTCTCAAGACATCTATAGTCTTAGCGTGAACCAGAATCATTGTGATATCTATATTTATTTTTTTTTAATTAACAAAATAACAAACAAAAAAAATATGATGAAAATTGTGTTTTTATGTTTGACAGTTCACAAAAAAAAAATATTCAAAATTTTGACTCAATTCTGGTTCCAGCTATAGCTACAGATCTGCCAATTAAAACGGTTGGTGATTTTTTAATTTCAGATCAATAAAAGAGCTGGAATCGTGTTGACCATCGCCCAACTTTTATTTACACGGATCTCAATCCAGATGTCTCACTGATCTATATAATAATTGGATAGCGGATGCCGTGTAAAAGTGTCGTGTCTAATTGAACGCCATTTTGTTTTGGAAATTTGTGCACTTCGAGAAACATCGTGCTTGTTTCGGCAACATTCGATTCGATATTCGAGAATCAATGTAACTTTCGAGATATAAATTTTAGCTCGAAGAACCGAATATTGAACCGAATGTTGCCGAAACTAGCCACGAAGTTTCCCGAAGTGCACAAACCGAAACAAAATGGCGTTCTATAAGTCACAAAAATTGTGTTCCATGCGCTATCCAGTTATTATAGAGATCAGTGAGATGTCTACAGTCGATTTGAATGTACATTTTAACGTAAAAAAAATGTATAATGACTGCAGAGCCGTATTTGATATAGAGGTTGAAAAGGCTATAGTCTAGAGCGGCAACTTTTTGGGGGCGGTACTGTGGCCGAGGAATTTTTTTTAACTTTAGCGATTAAAAATTATATTATACATAGAATAACTTATATTTCACAAAAAATATAATTTCAGAAAAAATTTGTTAAAAGTTATTCAAAATAATTATTTATATACATTCTTGTGTATTTTTCAATATTTATTTATTTAAATTACAAGAATTGGTTTTAATTCCAATTTTGAATTGCGCGTCAACTGCGGCCATCCAATACGTGGCCCTACGGCAAGCTTAGTAGCAAAAGGCGCTCACATTGGTATCACTGATCATGGCATGAAAGTACACCTTTATTTGCACACATGTCAGACTAGTCTGACTGTAGACGGTCTAGTAAGAGTTAAATTAAGCGGCTGTGAATACCGAAAGAAAGCAAAAGAAAATGCTTAAAGTTTGAATAAGCATTTCGCAATGTTTAGAAAATTAGATTCTTTTGTCTCAACACAAAAAGTACCAAATTCTACAGAAAATTTAAATCAATTGAGCGACTTAAATAAGTTAGAATAGAATACCTCAAAACGTAAGTTGATTAATTGAACTGATTTCCTCTTCCTTTTCTTATTCCTATTGATTTGATTCTCATTTTATGTTTTTTCTTATAATTTTGAAGTTGTTTCTTTTGAAATTTTTCTATAATTTACTATAGTAATCATTTATTGACAAGAATGTAGATTTTAAACGTGTCGTAATAATTTTTAAGGTTTAAATTTTATTGTAAATGTACCGCCTGGATGAGATTAAATTTTGTCATATTAATTTTTTTCTCTCTTTTAATATAGAACTTCCTGAAGTCATTCCCTCACTAAATCCTCAAGATACTGTTTTGAATGATTCTCATACCACTGACAACTCCTTAAAATATTAAGAGCAAAATGTTTCCCTTCCTCAAAATGAAAATCACAAACATTTTAATAATCATCCTTCTAATAATAATCAGGTCTAATTTGAAAAATGTAGTCTAATAAATCTATGCGTAAGTGACGATCCAGCTGAAGGGATAATTAATTAACGAAAAGACTTTTGAATATTTAATTAAACATGGATTCAAACAAAATATAGATGCTAATTTTTCCGAGTTAAAGCGTGAATACACAAATCAAGCAAGATATATGTCGAAATCGTTCTTTACTTGAATCCTAAAAAATGGGGAAACGCAAAATCGGACGTGGTTGATCTACTCAAAAAGTACAAAAGCTGTTTTTTGTAGACCATGTAAACTTTTAAAGAAAAAAATTTACTAAGTGCTGGATTCAACGATTGGAAAAACGCCTCTCATCATTTAGAACAGCATGAGCGTTCTGCAGAGCATAGGAACACTAGCATGTCATTTTTTAACAGAAGCAAGATCATTGAACGAATAGATGAAGCTTTTATTTATCAATCAGAAAAGGAAATTGACTATTGGAGAAATGTTTTGAAACGTCTAGTAGTAACTGTTAAGGCACTAGCATCATGAGGACTACCATTCCGGGGAAGTGAGGAAAAATTTGGTTCTTTGAGATAGGGAAAGTATATTATGGCTGTAGAACTAATAGCTGAATTTGATCCTTTTCTTTCGGAACACAATAAGCTTTTTGCAAATAAATGTAGTGGAACAACGTCCTACCTTTCGTCTTCGGTGTGTGAAGAATTTATTTCTATTTTAAGGAACCGCATTCAATTTGAAATAATAAACAATGTAAAGGAATCTAAATACTCGACTCCAGATTTAGATTAGTAGATTCGACTCCAGATTTAGCTCATATTGACCAGTTAATTTTTATATTAAGGTATGTATCTAAAGAGGATTTACCAAAAGAAAATTTTCTAAAGTTTATTCCTAATTGTGGTCACAAAGGAGAAGAGATAGCTACAATGATTTTAGATGTTTTAGCTGGTTATAATTTAGGTTTAAAAAAACTGTAGTAGTCAGTCATATGACAATGCTAGTAATATATCAGGGATTTATTCAGGTACTAAAGCGAGAATTTCAGAATTGAACTCCATGGCTATTTACTTTCCATGTTCACCACATTCTCTTAATCTGGTCGGAACGAATAGTGTTAAAAGCTGTCCAATGGCGGTAAATTTCTTTAGTATTTTGCAAGGGCTTTACAACTTTTTCTCAGTTTCAACACACAGGTGGAAAATTTAAAATCTAATCTTAAGCCCAACTCTTCTGTTATGAAAAATTTATCGAAAACTAGATGGTCTGATCAATTCGAAGCATGTCAATCGTGACGTGAAATTCTGAATTCTTTGTTTCAAATTGATAATGATGAATGCGAGAAGCCTGATATACGTCAGGAGGCCTTAGGACTACGCGATTCTCTCAATAGCCTAAAAAACTGTCTGATTGCCCTTCTTTGGAATAACATTCTCCAAAGATTTGACGTCGTCAGTAAAGCGCTTCAAGCTTCAGATTGTCATTTGATACTGGTAGTTAAATTATATCACTCTTTAATAAAGTATGTTAGTAAACTATGGGCACTGTTTGATACATATGAAGTAAAAGCGAAAGAAGTCTGCAAACAGATTTCGTATAAATATGACGCTTCAAGGAAGCTAAAACGGAAGCAGCACTTTGACAAAGCCAAAGGAACAGAGCATATATTCTCGGGTAAAGATAACGTTAAAATAAATGCATTTATTTTTATCAAAGATCGATTAGAAGCCGAATTAAACAGAAGATGCAAAGCGTAAGAGGTGTTATGCGACAGATTTGTGTTTTTAACACTGCTGGAAACTAAGCAACCAGATGACATTAAAAAAAGCTGCCAGAACTTAATGTCTTTCTATCCTGATGATTTAGAAGAGGAGCTGGAGGCAGAATGCATACATGTTAGTTCACACTTGATATCAATTGGTATTGAAAAAATCTCAGCAACTGACCTATCTACCATGTTGTATGAAAAAGGGCTTACGGTCGTGTATCCTAATGTGAAAATATCACTGCGTATATACCTATCAATTCTTATATCGAACTGTTCAGGAGAACGTTCGTTCTCAGCCTTAAGGGCGATGGAATCTGAAAGTATAAACTGTCAACAATCTGTCAAAAACTGTCAAAATCTGTGGAAAGAAACAAATCTATGATGTGGACTTGAAATGTTCGAGCCAAAGGCAAAAAAGGGAAAACTTAAAGGTTTTTGATAGAAAAAAATAGAGAGAAGAAATGAATAAGGGGCGCTTGATGATCAGTTGTTTGAAAACTCACTTTTATAGTCCCAAAATAGCGTGTAATTATTTCTTGTCAGAAACGGGGGACATTTTGACTTTCATGATAGAAGAAACTAAATATTGACAGCTGCGACAATGGCACCCAATACGTGCATGCAGCACGTATTGGCTTTCTGCTAGAGAAATTCACCCGTTGGTCAATTTAATTCGATTTTGAATCGCGCGCCAGATTACAGTCAATTGCAGAATATCTCTAGCAGGAATCAATATTTAGTTTCTTCCATCATGGAAGTCAAAATGTCCACCGTTTCTGATAGGAAATAATTAAACGCTATTTTGGGACTATAAAAGTGAGTTTTCGAACAACTGATCATCAAGCGCCCCTTATTCATTTCTTCTCTCTATTTTTTTCTATCAAAAACCTCTAAATTTTCCCTTTTTTGCCTTTGGCTTGAGATAGCCGCTGAACGCGGACTGGGGTCCTGGGGAACGACATTAGATGATTTCACGTTAAATTCAAAAGTACACACAAGTATTACACAATTAATTAATACTTTATTTTTACAATATATAATCCATACACACACCTCGAGTTCGGAGGAAACGCGGAACCACAATCCTTGCATGAATCTACGATCGCGACATTTATTTACCGATCCGATTATCACGATTCGTACGATTTGAATCCCGATTAAGAAGCTCGGTAAATTCGATTATACACTCATACAATACATTCCGCCTCACTCACCTCACAAAGCAATGCGATGGTAGGAATACCTC
>UCOH01010660.1:0-90255 GCA_900474275.1 Synergus japonicus
ACCATTAAGAGTATAAAGGTTGAGCGGCGAGGGGAATAACGACGTGCCACTAGGCGAGAGAGGAGGGGTGCCGGGACTAATTGGTATTCCACTAGCCCGGTCTTCCAGCGTTGCCGAGCGGTATTCCGACTCGGGTGTTGCACCTAATGGTATTCCACTAGGCGGGGTGCTGAGTCTAATGGTATTCCACTAGCTCAGCTTGCTTGCAGGGCGGTATTCCGCCCCCAAACACTCTGACGATTTCTCGTCGTGCAGGCCCTTTTATACTCTAGGGGTCCAAAGGGTTTGTGTGGTGAGGGAAGAACCCTTTTGGTGGGAGATGCGTAGAAAACGCTTTCACGGTATCCGCGTTTCTCTGAGTCCCGGGAGATGCGTCGAGAACGCTTTCACGGTTTCCGCGCTTCTCCGAGTCCCCATCACGTGGTATTCGCCGTGTTAGTAGAAATGGTCATCGCCGCGCTGTCTGAGTATTTTGTGGCGGAGATTATTTCTACTTTTCCCTAAATTAATTCTATTTTAACTTAACTCTCATTTTTATTTAAATTTAATTCCGAGAGAGCAATGTCGTTGGAGATTTTTGCGCCTGGGCGTATATCATATTTTTGATGAATTAAAATTTCAAGCATGTACAATCTGTCCGATACATATCCGATAAACCAAAGGGAATTTTTTTACAAGTATAAAACTACATCACTACCCGCGTCTATCCGTTTCCTATACGAAATATTTTCGATGAATAAAGTTTTAGCAGGGCGAAATCTATCTTCTTTGATCCGATACTTATTCAGTTATCAAAAGAAACAATTTTCGCTAAAGTTTTAGGGGAAAACTGTTGTCGCACGCCAATAGGCGACAATTACTATTTCCCTCTCTTTTCTTCTTTCTCGCCTTGTTCTCGCAGTATCGTGGTCAAGTACGAGTTGCGCGCGCTTTCACTACTGTGAAAACATTAGACCCAGCACGGAGCACGTACCATGAAGAAATTCGTCACTGTGCGAAATTCACAATTACCACCTCTCTACTCACGCCAACCAATAGAAAGGCTGATGCTTCTCCTATTGGTCTGTCGATGTCTCCGCTGTACGTATAAAGATAGGCACATTTCGACACTAGATCAGTGCTCTCAAGGTCTGTCTACAATGGAATGAATTTCGGTGAAGTTCCACGGCTGCATTAATCGCAGATTCTACAGCCGCTGCGCGCGCATCGTATTGCCAACTGTCATGCATTTTTCGATGTTCACGTTCCGTCGTTCCGGTAATTGATACCGGTAACAAGATTACCGGAATAATTAATAAGATTACCGGTATCAATTAATAGATTAATTAAATAATCAGATTTCCGTTATCAATTACTGGAACGACGGAACGTAAACATCGAATAATGCATGATAGTTGGCAGTACGATGCGCGCGCAGCGGCCGTAGAATCTACGTCTAATGCAGCCGTGGAACTTCGCCGAAATTCATTCCATTGTGGACAGACCTTCAAACGGGGAAGCCTGCGCGCAGCATGTGTTGGCTTCCTGCTGGAGAAATTCTGCAATTGACTGTAATTTGGCGCGCAATTCAAAATCGAATTAAATGGACCAATGGAAGAATTTTTCCAGCGATAAGCCGAAACAATGCGCGCGCAGGCTGCCCAGTTTGAGAGCTTTGCACTCGACCTCTTTCCATAACCACGAGCCGGAGGTCCTGCACGCCGAACATTCTTGGAGTTTTCTCTTCACTTCCCACCATTCGAGAAAACTTTTGTTCTTTATAAAACTGAATTTAAAACATAGCGAACTCTTGTTCTTTAAACATGTATTAACTTTAACAACGAATGAGATTTCATCGGTGGATCATCTGAGAAATAATTCTCAGATGTGTTCACCGAGAAACTTGGATCACTAGATCACTTTAGGAAGTGACAGGAGGACCATCCATGATGAGTTCTTCTGTCCTCCTACATACACACACCTTTTGTTAGTTGTCTTTCTTCATCATAGCTCACCACGTACGAGAGATTTACCTACTAAGAAGAGAAATCAAAGGATTTGTTGTGTTGTGTATTGGTATATGGAGTCGATATTGTTTTTAACGTTATTTATTGATATTCTTAAACTCGTAAGGTACATGAGATATTGAGATATTAAGAATACATTCAAAGGATATTTTGAGTGCACCTTCGGTTGGTGACTGCCATTCGACTGAACTTACGAACTAGTTACTTAGGTAAAAAGGGCTGTCAAATTAGAAAAACTTAAAGGTGGGAGTGAAGACCCAAGCCATAAATTTAAGAAAGCACATAAATGTAACATGATCAGTGCCTTATTACATTCTCATCAGAGAGAATGTATTAGATTTGTGTAAAATTTGACCCCCCCCAGTTTTCATCAAATGTCCACGTTTTGGGACCCCCTGAACCCGAAAAACATGTTTTTACGAATGTGTCTGTCTGTCTGTCTGTCTGTCTGTAGATTTTAGTTTGTTAGCACGATAACTTTCGAAAGAATTGACCGATTGAATTGTCCTTCGGTATACTCTTTTAGTATCTTAAAATGAAGGTCAAGTTCGTTGGTTAGCCATTTTGGATAAAAATTTTAAAAACGAGCATTTTGAAAATTTTTGAAACCACTTTTTTTTTTAATTTAAAAATTCTATTGACGGATGTTCGCAGTACTCAAAAAGACGAACAATTTTGCTTAATAACTTTTTTGGATAAAAAAAAAATTAAAAGACATAACATTTTGAAAATCCAAAAAAATGAAATAAAACTTGAATTAGAAGCCAAACAACACACGATGTGAAGAAAAGTCTAAAGATGAAAAATGTTTCTTTTTAAACACTCTATAGGATAGGCATAATAACTTTTTGAATTTCCTTAGAAAATCTAAAATTCAAATTTTGAGCCAAATAACGCGAGATACAGAGAAAATGATAAGCAACATAATTATTGGCCTTAAAAAGATCTACAAGTTCCCCTTGAACCATTTTTCAACAGGATGAGTAGTTTTCGTTTTAATCGTGAAAAATATTGTTAAACAAAGCCGAGCGCAAAGCGCGAGGATTAAATGAAATATCGAGCAGGAAGCGCGAGTGCCCTGATGAGAATGTGCTCCTTAAGGTCGATAGAACCTTAAGTAAATTAGTTTTCGTTCGCATTCCATTTCATATTGTAGTAATTTAAATTTAAAAAATAGGTGCCAGCGCGCAAGCGTCGCGAAGTGCGCAAGCGTCCCGAAGGGCGCAAGTGTCCCGAAGGGCGCAAGCGCACGAAGCGCACAACACGGAGCGCGAAGCATGACGTGTGCACGAGAATGTGCCCGCGTAAGCGGGCAGATTTTTTTTTTAATAGATACATAGTAATTAAAATTATTAGAAAGGGCGGCACTGAAATTAAATTCGTTCCTGAAAATAATGTATAGAATGGAATAAAGATACCATTGTGAGATTTTAAATAAAGATCTACTAGTATATTTCATGATATGGATAGAGATGTTCTTTTGAATTTACAAAAATTCACTTTGGTTTATCGGATAGGAGCAGAGAGACTGTTCATTCTTGAAAGCTAATATTATTATTACAGATTAGTTGTCATATCTTTGTTTCCTCGACTGGTTCATTTAGACGATAGACTCATAACTTCAGAACAAAGAATAGAAGCTACGAGATTATTCAAAAGGCCACTTTTTGAACAATTTAGCAAACATACACCAAAATGCATAAAACTTTTCCAAAATAGATTATCAAGTTTCTTTTTAAAATCTATACTTCCGGAGAATTTAAGCATGCCGAAAAGTTCCAACTTTATTATTTTAACCAGTATTAAGAAGATTCTAGTGCTAAATCAAAAATAGAAGAAATGCCAAACATTCCTAAGACTGTAATTCTTTTCTTTAAGGATAACAATTTTTATATTTTCGGATAGATTTAAGAATACAGAAGTTTACAAAAGTGTACAAAAGTTGTGAGAACCACTTCTCTGTAAAGACGTAGAAAATTATTTTATACAATTTTCTTGCGATTTTGAAATTATTTATGAATACTTTTGTCACTCAAGATGTAATTAAGGACATATATGAAATGTATGCAACATATCGTAATAAACGTATTTAGACATAATCCTCGTTCTCTTTTTCTTCTTCTCTCCACATATTCAAATTGATTGACGGCAAATATTCGCAAGAGGTTGAAGGATTTCTTTGACCCTCCACTTTGAAAGAATTCAATTGTAATTGGGAAATTGAGGCACCTGAATCGCATATCAGACGAGAGAGAGACGCTTTTTGGATCTCTCGAAATTGTTCTGCAAAAAGTAAGAATATAAACAAGTTTTTAATTAGTAAAAAGTTTAATTATGTTCCTATTTAATATTCAATTACTTTTATCATGATTAAAGAATGATTGACAATAATATATTCGTGATTGTTACAAAAAAAAATTCTGTTAATTATAACTTACCAGGACTGAATGAGTGAGGAAAATCAGCATTATCATAGAAATATTTATCACCTACTCGACTTCTATAAAATTGTTCACCGATAAGACATCTGAGTGTTGGACCCAATAAAGATCCGGGAAGTCTTATTTCTAATGAAGCTCCAACCAAAAGATCGATATCATCCACATGTTCATACGTTTTCCTTAGCTTTTCAATGTTCTGCAATCCATGTGATAAAATCAATATAATATATTGATTTTATGATTTTATTGATTTTACAATATAATATATTATAGTGATTTTACAAACTCATAATAAATCTATCCATATCATAAAAAATCGATGTCAAAAAGTACCTCTCCCACCCCTTTTCAAAAAAAATCCTCCGTCCATTTTCAAACAAATTCCCTTCCCATTTTTATTCAAAGTGTTTTTTTCCTTTCAAACCTAACAATTGATTATAGTTGATAACAAAAAACTTACATTCCACGAAATTTCGTTTATGAGATCATAAAAATTTGCTGCAGGTTCCAGATGACAAATTTTTCGATAAGCATTGTAACCTGGGATACCATGGTCCCTTCCTCTTTGGATATCGATCGCTTCCAAATCCAAGCCATACTCACTTTTTGAGCGGAATAAATATTCCGTTAACTATAAAAAGAAATATTGAAGATATTAGCAAGATTTAATAATCTAGATTATCAATCTTAGCAAGATTGAAAAATCTTTCATCATAACTTTCGACAGAATTAACGTATCTAAATGTTTCTTTTAATGCATGTAATAATAGCTAGATTAACATAGGCAGGCATATTAAGATTTTCAATTGCGACATACATTTGTGAATAATAAGGAAAATATTACATTTAAGCTTGATTTTTTTACTTATATTTGATATTTCAGTCATTTTTTGCATAAAAAATGTTAGAATTGATGAAAAATCTGTAAAAATAAAAATTTTAAATCATACGATTTATAAAACAAAACAATAATTTGATACAAAAAATTTATAAAACTAGCTGTCAAGTTGTATCAACTTTTGTACTCATTCAATGAGCACTTTGCTCCCTGTAAGCAAATATGATTTGTTTTCTCATAGAGGAAGCATTAAGTATTCTTTACATCAGCATTAAATTTTGATTACTTGAGAATTTATATTCAAAAAATTCATTTTCGAAAATTACAATAAAGCATAACTGGCTTATTTTTTTATAAAATGCATTTATCTTTTAGGTGAATTCATTCGTTTAGACACAAAGAATCTTCATTTCCTTTACATCAGCTTTAAATTTTAATTATTTCATAAATTATAGTCGAAAAATTATTTTATTAAAAATACAATTAACCATTACTTTCTTAATTTTCAATGAAATAAATTAATTTTACAGGTCAATCGATTCGTCTCGACATAAAGAATATTCAATTTCCTTACGTCAACTCAAAATTTTCATCATTTGAAAACATAGAGCAAAAAAATATTTTGTTAAGCCATTGTAAGAAATTCAACTAGGTATATAGTGGAATAACTATGCAAAATTTCATCAATTTATCTCAACGCGTTTTCAAAAAATTGCTGGATCGTGACACACAAACACACATACACACACATATACATTCATTTATACATACATGGAAACATTTTTTCAGATCATTATATTAGATATATTGCCCTTGAAATATTTCAAAAAAACCTTTTTTAGGAAACTGGATTTTGGCACCACTACAAAGCTTCCTCTATGAGGAAGCAATAAAACAATTTTATTAATCCGAATAAATAAATATTACATTAAAAATTTTTTAAATTAGAAAATTAAAAAAACAGTCGAGTTCGTAGTAAATAAAAATGAAAAATAAAAATTAAGTTATTGGATAAAGTTTCGATTAGTGTAAACCTCTGATTTTGTTTAAAACCCGTATAGTTACGCATTTTGACGACCTTATTATAAAAATGATAGTGAAAATTGTCGACTACTAGATTTTCATGGTGAAAACCATGAAAAAATCCTAAAAATCATGATTTTTTGCGATTCCCTTCGCTAATATGCAAAATTGTTTAAAATGTTTCAAAGAAAAGTTGTAGATCTTATCGAAATAAACATTTTTTTCAGAAATTTTTCACTGCAAGTGATAGTTTCTGAAAAAAGTAATTACATCGACTTTCATGTTTAAAAAACCCACATATGGTAAAGGGAAATAAAAAAGGGAATGGCAAAGGAAATGTTAAAGGGAAATGATAAAGGGAGTGGCAAAGGGAATGGTAAAAGTATCTATTATTTGTACAATATTAAGTAATAATTAATATATTATTATAAAGTGTAATTAATAATTAATTCTTATTTCTCATTTTTTAGTTATAGCGTATTCTACTTTTAAAAAAAATTTTGTTATGATATATGATGTTATATGAAATGAGAACCTCTTCGTTAAAACAAGCATCTGGTCTTTGTATAGGCTGATAAATTAATCCTCGTAGCAGTGCCTCAAAATTGTTGTTTGGTTCAACGACTTCAGGACGTAAGTAATGATTACTTAAGCGCAACGTTTCAGAAACGTCATAGTTTGGAGTGAATAATCTGTAAGTGTCAGATAAAGCAAATGAATCAGCAGTTAAAATGTAGATACTCGGATAAAAGTTAATATCCTATAAATCAAGCGGGGCTAAAGTTCTTATACTTTTCAGACTCTAGGGATTATAGAAAAGTATTTTACACATGTTGATGAAAAACAGTTGAGATGATGTATGTGTTATAGAAAAATGTATTATGTAAAAACAAACTTGAGTTCTCCTTCAACAATTGTGTGCAAGTATCGAAAAGCAGAAGCTGTAAAACCGTTGATAGTCGCAGGATTTACTCTGTAATCGTAATCGTAAGACATTTCAGGATCCAAACAAATGAAACCATGATGTCTGCAATATTTACTGCCTGGAAATGACCTTCTTATTATATTGAAATTTGTAAAACTAGACAAAGAGCTATTTTGTTTGGAAATTTGTTGATACTATACCAATGACAATTGGCAGCCACTCCTTATAAGTGATGTGTTGATACACAGCGATTAGAATGCGTCTGGCTTCTTGAAATATTTTCTCATCATCCCAATGAGGATTTATAGAGGATAATGAGTCTGCTATGCGATTATGTTCTCTGAGTAGGAGCGTCTGCAAAACGATCAGCTGGGGATTTTGATTAGTGCGTACATCACCTAATTAATAATAAATTTAAATAATTAACCCTATCAATAAAATAGAATCATTGATCAAATAATGGTAGCTAATATTAAATTTGTCAAGTGGACAACATAAACATTGGATTTGAATTTAAAATTCCGGAATTTTAATCCAAAATGAAACCTGTTTTGTAGCAGACATCAGAAGGTGTTATCACATCACAAAAGAGGGATTTCTTTCTCATCGTTGGCATCATGTGTCGTCCATTTCGCATCTCTACTTTCAATCGTCCTCCTAAAAACAATCTTAAACTATCGCTTTTATCTTTATCGTTGCCATAAAGTGGAGAAAGATCAAGAAAGCTTGTGGCACCATTCAGCTGAAAAAATCAAGATAAAATAAGAGTGTATCAGAGTCACATGCATTTTACATTCACAAATTATATTAAAATATCATAGGTACGGATTTTTCTAACACAGTATATAATTCCATCAAAACGCATTATACCTGATTTGCTGCTCCCAAAGTGCAATCTTCATTAGCGACAGTCATTGATCGCACGAAATTCATGCAACGTTGCCCGAACGATGCATAGAATTTATCATTCGATGGAATTATGATTGGAGCACAGGAATGATGTCGTAATGCCTCTGGAAGTGGATCTCCATCCGGTGCACAGCATTCTATTCCATTTTCTGCATTCGATTATAAAAATTAGTATTTTCGCTTAGTCAATTGACTTGACTAAATTACACGATGCACATTAATTTAAAATTCTCCTGATTTTTAGCAGTTCAACATATAATGTTGCTTATCAAATAAGAGCAAATTTAGTTTCGCCAACTTTACGTTCGTAATAATAAATATTTGTCATGCCTAGTTGACGAAACTAACTTTAATCTTATGGTAAGCAACATATATGCCCTTATAAGGGCATAAATTGCCCAATGCAGAAATTGCCGCAATTAGCCTTATTTCAAATATTTTTCAGACGAGGCCCTGAGCGGCATTTCTATTTTCGATAAAAATATTTTAATATTATTGGGTATTTATGGGACAATGATACAGTAGAAATATCTCATTAACAAAAATTTGTTGATACCTAATAAAACAAGGCATTGAAGAGTTTTTCACGTTAAAATCAAACATCGGGTAACAATAGAAAAATCCCAACATTTTTCACACTTGATTAATCATGCAAAAATAAAAGATGGTTATATTTATATATTGGACTATTTAATAATTTGTATATTGTTAACAAACACGGTAAAATATATTTCTAGGAATTTTAAACAGAAATTTCATGAAAATTATTATTATAAATACTACATTTTATGATTATATTATTTTCATAATTTTTTATAACTAAAAATTTAAAGGGATTTAAAAAAATTACAAGAGTTTTTAGTATTTTCAGTAAATTTCAAGAAGTTATACAAATTTTAAAGAATACTAAAACATTTTCAATTGACAAATTACTTCAAAATTTTTTAAATTTTTTGAATACTTTTAAATTACTTAAAACAATTCGAAATCTTTAAAAATCCTTTGGCATGTTAATTGTAATAGCTATTCATTTTAAAATAATTTCAAATCTTGTGAAAATTCTTGAAAATTAATCTTCAAATTCTTGGAAGTTCCTTTACAACCTTTAAAAATTGTCAGCATCATTTAAAATATATTGAAAAAAATTAACAAAATGTGTAAATTAATTTAAAATCTTGAAACTTCCCTGAATTCCTCAAAAATTCTTTAAAATAACTTCAAATCTCTTAAAATTCACTAAAATCTCTTAAAGTCCTTTACGATATCTTACAATTTTCTTAAATCTTGTGAAAGCTTCGGAAAATCCTTACATTCTTTGGAAATTCTTTTAAATTCCCTAGAATCATTTTAAATTTCTTAAAATCACCTTAAATTCCTTAAAATCACTGAAAACCTTTTAACAATCCTTTAACATTCTTTAATATCATTTAAAATTCCTTCAAATATTTAAAAAAAAATTTTTAATATTCTAAAATCTTGAAACTCTTGTAAACTATTTTAAAATTCTTTAAAAATTACTTAAAATCACCTATTGTTTCAGTAATAATTATAATAATACTTCATTTTTATAATAGGACTTTTTTCCGATAATTAAGTAGTTTAATAATCAAATATTGTGTATAATGTCCGCAGAATAGTTTTTTAATTCTGATGGGGTAAAGACCAGTTTTTCCTAGGTGGGGTATTTATGGTACTAGGGTAGGTACTTTTAGGGTAAACTGACAATGCTCTGACCAGTTTTTTTTTAAGTAGGGCAATATTCAGAATCTCATCACAAATTCTGCACGGGTAACAAACGCAATATAAATCCATATCTGGTATTTTTGCATTTTCTAAATATTTTCATACCTTCGAAGACCTACCCGTTTGATCCATGGCCTGAAATGCAAAATCATGTGCGAGAATTTGGCCCCATTGCATGACAGCAAGTGTGTAAAGTGGTTCGGTTGTATTTTGTCTCGAAAATATTCTAGAGCTCAAAAATCTCGGATTGGGTAATTCCGCTCCTGTAACGCTGATTGGCATACTGTGGATACCTACAATTTTATGAGATCTTGCAACATGTGCGCAAAAGTACATAAATAATAATTTTTTTAATCTAGAATTATTCTTTCAATGATTCTTCCAATTTCCAGTATACTAATTTTACTCTCTTATGTCAGACATATAATTTACTCTCTAGTTATATATTCACTTTAAACACTTCAACGAATATTAGTCTACGTTGAAAAACAAGGAGAAAGAGTATCATAATATATAATTAGCAATTAGTATTCTCATTTCCTCTTTATTTTTTTTTTAAATTGAAATTCAACCATAATTACCGTCTGCATACCGCGGAGGCAAAAGTCTAAAAAAAGGTGTATTGCTCTGCCCCCAGGTTGGGAAGTTCAAATTATTACAAGAGCCATCGATATTACGGTATTTTTCTAATGTACTGCAACCATTATTTCGACGCTTTCGACAAATGTCATTAGCCGAAACTCGGAAACCTTGATGACGAAGTAAATCGGGGAAAGCGCTCTGAGTTACGCCATATCTGCAAGAATAATGAGCATGTAATGCATGTTTTTAAAAAATTGTTTGAAATTAAATATTTCCATGTTTTTTTCTAAATTATATTTAAAATTAGTAATATGTACTTGCTACACTGCCAGTCAGAATTGTGAGTTCACCTGTTTTCCGATGACCGTTTAAGTTCTCTTCAATTTAATTACATCAAAGATTAATTTCTTTCTTATATTTTTAAATTAATTGAAAATCATCAAGATCTTTTCAATTCTTTTAAGATCTCTTAAAATCCCTTAGATTTTCTTAAAATAATTTCGAATATCTTTAAATCTCTTGAAAATTCTATTTTTAATAAAAGGAACAAGAATCTCCAAATTGCAATTGAATCCTTTTTTTATTTTTGACTCTCCCTAATAATAGCAAGTTGGAAATGGTACAGATTACATTTAATTTTACTTTCCCACGATTAAGGGAATGGTATTTAGAAGAGGGAGTTTAAGTGACTTAATAGGTCAGTGATAAAGAATGTTAGGCACGATTGCTCACGTACTCGTCCCGCAACCTTTTCTGCATGATCTTGGTACCAATAAGAGTTAATTCCGATTCCTTGTTCAGCTCCACCTGTTTGTCCGTGACTTTATTGTTCAAGAACTGAAGCATAGACGGAGTGTTTGGTCGAGGATGCAATCCTTCGGCTGCTAATGATTTAGCCCGATCATGCATATCTATTGCAAGATCGTGACCATGACTCAAATAATCTTTAACGCTTCGAAGAGGTACGGAACTTGCACCTGAAATATAAAAAAAATCTTCTATACTTGAAATATATCCTTTAACCCCTTTGAATCTGAGAAAAAATCACTAAATACCTTTTGGTGTTCTAATATGCAAGTCAAGCCTTTGACAATCCGGATTCATATTATAAGTCTCTGCACTACAATTATCATTCAAATTTATAAATCTATTATTCGAATAGATATTCAAATTATGCAATTTATTGTCATCTCTCAAGTAACTCGCTGTTCGACGTCTCTAAAAATCATTAAATTAGTATTGTCATGAGTTTAGAAGTTGCATTTAACACCCCCTTAAATTATACGGGTATAGTTCCGAATAGCGGTTATATCAGATTCATTTGCCCTTACTATCTCCCCCTTTGCCATTCCCTTTAGATTCTCTTTTCCATTTCCCTTTACCATTCTCTTTATCATTCCATTTACCATTAACCTTTGCTATTTGCCTTTAAACTTCCATTTGTAATTTCGCATTAGTATTCTCTTTGCCATTCATTCCCTTTACTATTCTCTTTTCTATTTCCCTTCTGCCATTTCCCTTTGCCTTTTCCCTTTGTTATTCCCTTTACAATTCTCTTTGCCATTCCATTTTCCATTCCCTTTACCATTCCCTTTGCCATTTCCCTTTACCCCATTTGTGAAGACCCATAGTATATATGGGGTTTTTATCAATGAAAATCGATATAATTGATTTTCTCAAAAACTATCACTCGCAGCAAAAAATATGTTTGAAACAAAAAATATGTATTCCGATGATTTATACAACTTTTGTTTGTAATATTTTTTAAAATTACGTAATTATACGTAGTGCCAAATGAATCGGAGGTTACCACTATTCGGAACTTTATCCAATTATACTTACTGATTGCATATCTTGAACATGATACAAAGTGCTATCATAAAAAAAATATTCAGGACGCAAAATAATCTCTCGACCTTTCAATTCATTATTATCGCTTTTTCTTTTAAATCTCTTATTATTGTCAATTTCAATTTGCTTATCCTTATTACCCAATAAACAGATATCTTCTTCAGAATTAGATTTTGGACATCTTTCATATCGTTCGCGAAAATCATTATAAAATGGTTCTTCATAGACTAAACTCTTGGATATTTCAGGAACATCAACATAATCAAAACCTGAATTTGATCTTGTATCACAAAAATTATTTTCAATTTCTCTTTGACTTGATCCCGGGAAATAACCTTTGGGAATATTACCAGAAATGCTGGAAATCACGTCTTCCAATGTTTTTGAAGCGAGATCTACAATTTCACTCTCAGTGTTATAATTATTGCGTATCTGGTTACCTTCTGTTGCTCCTTCTATTATTTTTCCAAACTCTACTTGCATTTTTTGCACAGCACTTTCCATGATTTCGTAATTACGAGTATCTGATTTAAAATCCCGCAGTCCACTATTTTCTGTAGAAACCTGAGAAGTTTCAGATTCCGGGAAATAATATGCATATATTTCCTGGCGAGGAATGTTTTCTTCCTGAATAAAAAGATTTTCTTCATGAATAGGAGCGATTTCTTCCTGAATTGGAATATTTTCTTCCTGAATAAGAATATTTTCTCCCTGGATAGGAATATTTTCTTGCTGAATAGGTATACTTTCTTCCTGAATAGCAATATTTTCTTGTTGAATAGGAATATTTTTTTCCTGAATAGAATTATTTTTTTCTGGAATAGGAATGTTTTCTCCCATAAGAGGAATATTTTCTTCTCGAGAAGGATTATTTCCTTCATTGCTAGGTTTGTTTGTTTCTTCATGAGGAATATTCAAACGATTAAGAGCCAAAATACCATTTTTGGTATTTCCTTTACTGAAGGTGGTTGCCATAAAATTTCCCAAACGCACAGTATCAATCAGTTGCGATTTTTCGTCAATAAATTTATGTGCCGAATCAGCAGCTGTATTAGAAATGGCTTTATTTTCTACTAATGAATCAATCAATGTATGTTTCATGTTAATTAAATCGTTAGTGATATCATAAATAATAGCATCTACATTTCGATTGCCTTCAACCACCTTATCTGATACTTTAAAACCCAAGTCCAAATTTTTCAGATCAGTGCCCACGGAATCATCTGATTTAATTACACTTCTTTTATCATCAGAACTCTCTAAAGTATTTTTTTCTTTCTTTAAATAATCCGATTGAGCATAATCATGAGTTTTTCCAACTCTGGAATTAAAAGTGTCATCGATCTCTTTTTCGTGAACTTTACTTTTGATTTGCTCTTCCGAAACTTCTTCGCTTCGTTCAGTTTGTGGAAACTGGTAATACCTTTCTTCGTATTTTTCTTCATCGAATCGGTATTTTTTTTCTGATGAAGAGGTTACTTTGGAATTTGCTGTATTTCTAAGATTATAATTAGGATCGTATTCTTTTCCATAATTCTCGAGATCTGTTTCATGATCTTTTTTTGTATTTAATCTAGATTTTGATTCAGGAGAATAATCAGAACTTACTGAACCATCCTCTTCGGATGAGAATTCGTCATTCTCGAATATAGGGACATAGTAATAATTTGGATATTCTTTTTTGACTCGTTCTGCTCTTTTTGGTATGATTTTTCGTCTTTTGAAAATTTTCGACAATTCCGGGAGCAAAATTGGATTTGATCTTGAACGCAAACGAGATAAAATTGTTGATCTTCGTGTTCTCTGATTTATTGATTCAGGAAAAAGTGGATTTTTCAGAAGACAGCGATCCAAAATTTTACCTTTTTCTGCTTTTTTTAATGTATCCAAAGGCTCATCTAGAGATTCAAAAATGTCATTTAAGGGCATGTGATACTTTATCATAAGAGCAATTTAGTTTCCGCAACTTTACATTCGCAATAATAAAATTCTTCATTAAAACTAGGCCATTTACTTCAGTTTAATACAAGTAGAGGTGAATGGCCTAGTTTTAGTTTAAAATATTTATTATTGCGAATGTAAAGTTGCGGAAACTAAATTGCTCTTATTTATGTATATAACGTATCAGATGTCTTTAACATAATTTAATAGTCCTTATTATTCTCCTGACCTAACTCATTTCATATTAGATAGGCAGCAATTTAAAAAAAAAATAAAATAAAATAAAAAATAGCTGAGGGAAGTTGTCAGAATTTAATTTTTGAAATTGGGTTGAAATTTTAGACGTCTAGCCTGACGAAAATTTTTATTTTATTTTATTTTTGCATTTTTTGGATTAAGAGTATCTAAAAAGTTCCAAAAATCATTTTATATTTATTTATTTACTAGTAGAAATTTACCTGGCGTTACCCGGGTTTTTAAGAAATTTCAAAGTCACTCATGCCTTGCCCAAACCTTCTTCACTTACAAGTTTATTATTAGAGAGAAGGGCACAGACTATACCCTAAAAAATTGTACATGCACAAAGACACAGCGGTCATACTGATTTTGGTGCTGGTTTAGTTGTTGGCGATCATTTGGTTGGGGTTTTCCTTCATAGTGGAGGATTTCAAGGTCGGATTGATCCTCGATATCCTGATGTTTTTGCATTTTTGCAAGATGTGGAGTATAATCATTGGATTAGAACAAAGCTTGAAAACATTCGTTTGCATTATGAAAGGAACCAACATTAATCGTTTGCGCAACACGCAGTTTAATAAAGTGTTTATGATATACAACGTTATTAAATAAAAGATGTATGCTTTGAAGATATAATGTTTTTATTTATTTTAGCTTAATCTGTGGTGTTTTTTCTGTTTATCAATATTCATTGATGATGACAAATGTTTAACTTTCTTTGGTTTTGTTCATTTTGAAATTTTTTATTTTATGTGACAATAGGAAAATATAATTTAAACAAAATTAAATTAAAAAATTAAATCTTAAAAAAGTAAATATGATAACATTAATATTTGGAAAGCATGCTTATTTTTATAGCGGGCTTTAAAATTTTTATCTTGTGAAATTTTGTGACTGAAGTAATATTACTAGATTAAAAAAATTATTTATTTAAAATGCATAAATTCTAAACGTTAATAATAGTTTTTACGGAATGAGTATGAATTTTTTTTGAAGCGTGTTATTTGAAACATATTCTAAAATTTGATGCATATAAATATATAAATAAAACTTGTAACATATTTTTGCCTTTTTTATTAGACTACTAATCTGGTTTGTAGATAAAGAGACGATACAAAAGAAAGACGCCAAAAATATTCCGCAGTTAGGTCAGGGCTTCAAAAGAATATTATGTTAAAAAATTGTAATTGCAGTGTCTGAATTAAAAAATGCACATAAAAATATTCTTGCATCTTTTAATTCTTTGCGGAATTTGGTCTGAAGAAATCACTGGGACCTTCGCAGATGAAAAGATTAGTAAGTAAAATTACATGCCTCGGGAAACTGATAAGTCTGGCAGTTAGAAAATACTAGGTGTAGAACTGTAGAGACTAATTTATAAAATTCTTGCAGACGAATCATCGGATTTTTTCCTTCGACAAAAACGTGTAGTTAGTTATCTGCCACGTGAAGACATTGTAGTACAGGTTAATAATGTTCCCTACGTTACTATTATTAAACAATTAGGTCGTATAAAGTGCGTGGCTAATATTCTTTCGAACGTCGCTGCTATTACTGCTGCTTCATGTGTTGAAATGAATCCAGAGCAGTATATAATATACTATCGCACAACACGTTCAAATCGCGGTCCTTCTACTAATGTAACAGGAATAAGTAGATTCTATGGCCATCATCCAGGTAGACCTGAAGATGGTATTGCCTTAGTCACTGTTAATCCACCTTTCGGACATTCAGCTTACAGTGAGCCCATAGAGTTGCATACAGGACCTTTGCCACCAAACACACCTGGTAGAGTTAGCGGCTGGGGATTCGACTTTTATGGAGGCGCGGCGTAAGTAATCAATATTATATTAATTTCATAAAAAATAATACTTTAAAGTTCATGTATATCGCTAAACTCTTTCTGTTTTAGACGTGGAACTCATCACTCCTCAGGTCTGCGATCAATCGAAGTACCAATAATCGCACATCAGGAGTGTGTACACAGATATCGACCTCATATTCTGATTTCCGAAAAAGATATTTGCACTTTTCATCCACAAAGACACTGCGGCCATATTGATCGCGGTGCTGGTTTAGTTGTTGGCGGTGAATTGGTTGGGATTTTCCTTCACAGTGGAATAGTTCAAGGCCAGCTTGATCCTCAATATCCTGATGTTTTTGCACTGGTGCAAGATTTGGAGTATAAAAATTGGATTAGAGTACAACTTGCAAGCTTTAATTTACATCACCATTAATCGTTCGCGCAATACGCAATTTAATAATGTGTACATCAAATACAACGTAATTAAATAAAATTGAAATGCTTTGCAGAGATGTTTTTATTTATTTCATATTAGTTCATACGTATATTCAAAGATTAGGTATTGATCATGATGAAATATTAGGTACTTATCATAAACAAATACATCTTTCGTATGATTTAAAATTTTTATCTCGATTTTTATTGTTCAAAATTTTGTGACTAGAAGTTATATTACTATATTAAAATTATTTATCTAAAATCTCAATTAAGAAGCGTTTTATTTGAAATATCGTCGAAAATTTATTGCTCATAAGTATATCAGTCAAACTTGAAACCTATAACTATATATTTGCCTTTTTTATTAAACTACTTATCTGGCTTGCAGATAAAAGTGCAATATAAAAAAAAGACGAATAAATTGTCCCTAGTTTGATCTTGTCTTCAATTTTAATTTCATCGGCTGAACTATAAAATGCCCGGAAAAATATTCTTGCATCTTTTAATTCTTTGTGGAATTTGGTCTCAAGGAATCATTGTGACCTTCGCAGATGAAGAAATTAGTGAGTAAAATTATATCCCTCGGAAAATCTCAAATAAAACTGATAAGCCTATTTGAAAATATCATGCACTAAAAAAACAGTTTGGTTTGACCAACAAAAATTTGGTTGGCTCAACAAAATAATTTTGTTGTTATTTATGCAACCAAACTGTTTTGTTGTGCTAACAAAATTTTTTTGTTGAGTCATTTGGTTGGCCTAACAAAACTATTTTATTGGCCCAAAAAAATTATTTTGTTGACACAAGGTATATAAAATTTAATAAACTGTTTTACTTAATTTTTAAATTATTTTTACATTATTTATACTTAATTTATATATATTTGTATTATTGCTTGCTTTTTACGCTATGAAAAAATCGGAAAGAAATTTTTCGGCGACCGGAATTCGAACTACCTAAATACTTATATCTAACGTATATCGAACGCCACTTAAACCACACGGCTAACATCACACATGAAATATTTTATAAAAATCCCAGCAAAATATCACATAAGCCATGACTGACGGACACGCATGCGTTGTCGTATATCTTTTAGTCAAACTAAAAATTTGCGTTTTTGTTGTGATGAAAAAATTTTTTTTTCAGTGTGTGTAGAGACTAATTTATCAAATTCTTGCAGAGGAATCATCGGATTTTCTCGTTCGCAAAAAATGTGTAGTTAGTCATGTGCCAGCTGAAGACATTGTAGTAAAGATTACTGATGTTCGCCACGTTGTTGTTATTAAACAATTACGTCGTATCCAGTGCGTGGGTAATATTCTTTCGGAACACGCTGTTATTACTGCTGCTTTATGTGTTGATGGGAATCCAGAGCTGTATCAAATTCTTTCTTGCACATCACGTTCAAATCGCGATACTTCTCATAATGTAATAGGCATAAGAAGATACTCTGTCGGTCATCCAGGCAGAAATAAAGATGTTATTGCCTTAGTCGTTGTTGATCCACCTTTTTTGTTTTCAATGCACAGTTCGCCCATACAGTTGCATTCAGGACCTTTGCCATCAGGCACACTTGATAAAGTTAGCGGATGGGGATACTTGTTTCGTGGAGGCGAGGAGTAAGTAATTCATTTCATAAAGAATAATACTATAAAGTTCATGTATATCGCTAAACTCTTCCTGTTTTAGCCGTGGAACGAATCACCCCGCAGGTCTGCGAACAATCCAAGTGCCCATAATCTCGCATCAACATTGTGTAGACAGATATCGACCTCATATTGAGATTTCTGATAAAGATATTTGCACTTTTCATCCACAAAGACACTGCGGCCATATTGATCGCGGTGCTGGTTTAGTTGTTGGCGGTGAATTGGTTGGGATTTTCCTTCACAGTGGAATAGTTCAAGGCCAGCTTGATCCTCAATATCCTGATGTTTTTGCACTGGTGCAAGATTTGGAGTATAAAAATTGGATTAGAGTACAACTTGCAAGCTTTAATTTACATCACCATTCATCGTTCGCGCAATACGCAATTTAATAATGTATATATGAAATACAACGTAATTAAATAAAATTGAAAGACTTTTAATATTTTGAAAATCCAAAAAAATGAAATAAATCTTAAATTAGAAGCCAAACAACGCACGATATGAAAAAAAGTCTAAAGATGAAAAATGTTTCGTTTTGACCACTCTATAGGATAGGTATAATAACTTTTTAAATTTCCTTAAAAAATCTAAAATTCAAATTTTGAGCCAAATAACGCGAGATACAGAGAAATTGATAAGAAACATAATTATTGGCCTTAAAAAAATCTACAAGTGCCCCTTGAACCATTTTTCATGAGTAGTTTTCGTTTTATTCATGAAAAATATTGTTAAACAAAGTCGAGCGCGAGTGCCCTAATGAGAATCTGCTCCTTAAGGTCGATAGAACCTTAAGTAAATTAGCTTTCGTTTGCATTCCATTCCATTTTGTAGTAATTTAAAAACAAATAGGTGCAAACGTCGTGACGCTCGCAAGCGTCCCGTAGGCCGCAAGCGTCGCGAAGCGCGCAACACGAAGCGCGACGTATGTATGAGAATGTGCCCGCGTAAGCGGGCAGATTTTTTTATTTCGATTTTTCTCAACAATTCCTACGGCGTCCTTAATAGAACAAATTTCTTCGATCACATTCTTAGACACGTTCAGAAAGAATCTTATACCTACTATCATGTACTGTTAATCGTCGACAGAAAATTGCAAGCAGTGTCATCAATATTGAGAATGAAACATCAGCAGATCCAATTTGGTCAAAATGGCCATCCTACTCAAATCTTGAAACAACAGCTTTGTTCATCGCAATTCACTCAGAAAAAGCTAACTTGCACACTTTACAACTACTTTTAAAGGAATATTAAAAAGTCCAAAGTTCTTAACGATTGTCTCACTCGAGGAAGGTAGATTTCGGTACGAAAAATTGCTTCGGAAAGTGTGGTCTGAATAAATCTTGGACTTCACAACTTTCGAGATCAGAGAAACATGCAATAGAGCCAACCAGTACTGAAATCATTGTCGAGTGATTGCCAGTGCATTACTTCAATCTATTCTCAAACATCTACGTCCAAAGGAAGTTTTCAACGAAACGACTCCTTTTTCCTGACAAGATGAAAGTGGGATATTTAAATTTCCCTCCTTACCTTTCCGTAAAACGCAATGCTTCTAAATATCCTATAGATGTTCATGGACCATCAGCTTCGATTGTAAAAGCTTTTTCAAAAAAGTTGAACTTTAGGATATCGGAGGTTCATTCTGAGAATGAGTGGTGGGGAGTTTTGGACTGTAAGGCAATTAACTCAACTGGCCTTATTAAACAGATTCAGCAGCATCAAATTAAATTGATTACGAACGCTGTAATAATAATCCCTAACTGTAATACGGAATAGACTATTTTTTTATGGATGGTTCGATTCTATGTATTAATATCTATTTTATCAACAAAAACTCTATCGATCTCCGTTACCGCTAATTGTTTATACCTAATCTTGGCATTGTTCGTAATTTCGATGTTGATACACATCTTGAAATTTGAGGAAGATATTTGGCCATGGTAGAGTTTACTGCAAATAATGCTGGGATTGACAGTGCCTCGAGAACCTCAAAGGAATTCTAAAAGGATAGCATTTGTATTCCTCTTCATTGGATTCTGGATACATTCTTCCGACATTTATGGCATCCTAACAATCGTCGAGTTTATGACGGAAACAGAAGTGAAAATCGATACTCTGGAAGAATTAAGTAAGTCTCAATTCACACCTGCAATTTTGCCGAATTTTCGAATCATACTTAAAGATGAAAACAGCTCAATTATTGATACTTTGGTAAAAAAAATTGAAAACTGTTTCTTCTCATGATGAATGTATAGAATTTTTGGTGAAGTACAAAAATGTCTCTTGCTTTTCGAGTGACGATTACGCGAAAATGCCATACAGAAGTACAAAAATTCAGAGGGTGATCCTGTGTTGAAGATTGTGAAGGAATCATTAGCAACGTTTCCTACAGCTTTAGTCTTTGAAACAAAATCACAGTACCTTCCTGCTGCTGACAAGGTCTTATCAAGGTTATTAGAGTCTGGACTTGTCGATCAATGGGACAGGAATCTCACATCGAAAAAGGTAGAACTGGGAAATAGTGTTCAGAAAGCAGAATTTCAATCAAAGAAACTAGTTATAGAGCTTGCATTTGTTTTGGGAATTGGGTATCTAATTTCGATTCTCATCTTCATTTTAAGGCAACTTTGTGCGTTGAGACTGGATTTAAAGTTGCTTTTTATAGAATTAAAAACAAAGTGAATTCTTTTCAATTGTAATTAAAAATATTAGTATTGGGAACAATACCATTTGGTAACAATTTTGATATGAATTGCCCAATTGCCGTCGTTTTAAAAAATCGTACTAAACTCGGAACGAAGACAAGCCAGATGTTATTGTAATTATTGTTAATTTTATAGAATTTATTCATCTAAAATAACATATTAGATTTTAAGTTATCGTAAAATTATGTTTTACAAATTATAGAAATTGACCCATACGGCGAATTGAGTGATTCTATAGTTATTAAATTTTGATGATAAAATAAATAAATAAGTCTCCAATAGAACTCAATTATTTATTTGAATTCCCATCCAAAAGTCTATACATAATCTTCACTTCGTAGCCATTTTTTGAAAAATATATTGCTGAAACACTGTATTGTTTATTTTATTTAAAAAAAAACCTCTTGGAACACTTAATAATTATTAATCGTAATTGGTGCTAATGTCGGAATAATAAATATATGATTACTAGGGCATAAAATGCACCATCATAATTAATTAAGAATGAATGAATTATTGGTTCATCAATTAAATTTTAATTGAAATTCAAACGAAGTGTATTTTCATTATTAAGAAGTTTCTAGCCAATAATTTGATGATATAATTTTCGGAAATATGTGAGTTAAATTTTAAGTCATGTCACTCTTCAATTTAAAGGTAAGAATTTAGACCACGAGAATTTAAAAGTATTTCTTTAATTGGTTTATATCAATTGACCAGTTTATTTATAATATAATTTATATATTACTGTAGTTTGTTATTTTTCTGAAAATAAATAATATTAAATAGTTTTACCGTTGGTAAAACGGTAACATGTAGACGTAACCAATGTTATCTACAATGAGCATTCGAATGTATTGATTCTAAGTTACCCACACTGTCTCAGATAGGCCCAAGTCCCGAATAGCCCCGTTGACCTCTACTATAAGCTCAGAAAAAAAACTTTTATATTTTTTAAATCACTATGTCTGCTGTGAAAGCTAACATACAAGGTGCATGTATAAATCACATATAACATATAATATTGACGTTATTAATACTTTTTTTTTACAATAAATACCTAACTTTGAAACGTAAAGCGAATATGAAGGCAGTCGACGAAAAACATTAAAATTATATCTCTCGTTGATAATCTGCAGATGCTAAAATTGATAATTTAGAAGTCTCTTAAGTCGCAGAGATAATCAGTCATTATACTAACGTTTTCTCCCTATATTATACCATAAACTCTGAAAAAGAAGTTTTATATTTTTTTAATTACTGTATGATGTGAAGGATAAAAGAAAAATGAAAAAGTATCGTTTATAAAACATTCTCACAACGTGGAAGTATTTCAGGTCACATCATTTGGCACGATCAATTTCTATACAAATATTTTAATAAATTTGGAATAGCCTGAGATCTCTGTTCCCAATCGAAAAAAAAGGTTTTTAGTTATTAGCTTAGAAAAATAATATTAAAAAAAAAAGTATCCGTCTTCGAACCGTTTACAAAATAATGAGTCAGTCGAGAGAAAAAACTGGCACAATGTGGAAGTGTTCTAGTTCTGATCATCCGGTATGTTCAAATATTAAAATTTGCCTGTAATTGGATATTAATCACGATTTACAGAGCTGAGTGATAGTTACTTTTTAAAAAATAATAAAGTATGCAAAAATTTATTGTAAATAACATTACACTGTAAAAAAAACTTCAATTACTTTAGTTGAAGTTTTTTACAATTACCGTAGTTGAATGAATATTCAATCAAAAGTAGTTGAATTTTCAAGAAAATAGTTGAATATTCAATCAAAAGTAGTTGAATTTTCAACAAAATAGTTGAATTTTCAATATATTTCTACCAGTGTAATTAGTTACTGTTATAGTTAATATTCATCAGTTATACGGTAAAACCCGTTCGGAGCTCTACGACTAGGAAAGTTAATTTGGTTTTGATAAGGAAATTCAAAATGTTTTTTAGACCAAAATTGGTAATCCATTTGTTTATTTCAATTTTTCTAGACAATTCCTACTGCGTACTTAATAGAACAAATTTCTTCGATCAAATTCTTAGACACGTTCAGAAAGAATCTACAATTTACTATCATGTACTCTTAATTACCGAAAACAATCCTGGCAACAATAGTTCATCAGCTGAAGAAATCTTACGTAAAATTCAAATGAAAATTCCAAACAATGTCATCAACATAGAGAATGAAACGTCGGCAGTTCAAGTTTCGTCAAAATGGCCATTCTACTCAACTCTTGAACCAACAACTCTGTTTATCACAATTCAGTTTGCAAAAGATAACTTGCACACTTTACAACTATCTTTAAAGGAATTCTTCCTGAAAGCATCAACAAAAGTAACTCGTCCAAAATACTTAATGATTGTCATAGTCGAAGAAGATAGATTTCGGTACGACACATTGTTTCGGAAAATGTGGTCTGATCAAATCTTGGACTTGACGATTCTTGAGATCAAAGAAACATGCAACAGATCCAACCAGTACTGGAATCATTGTCGAGTGATTGCTCGAGTGCATTACTTCAATCCATTTTCAAACATCTACGTCCAAAGGAAGTTCTCAACGAAGCGACTCCTTTTTCCTAACAAGGTGCAGAATCTGCACGGATTCGAGATGAAAGTGGGATCTTTCAATTTCCCTCCTGACCTTTACGTAAAACGCAATGCTTCTAAATATCCTGTAGATGTTTATGGATCATCAGCTTCGATTGTAAAAGCATTTTCTAAAAAGTTGAACTTTAGGATATCGGAAGTTCCTTCTGAGAAAGAACAGTTGGGAGTTATAGACTGTAATGTAATTAACTCGACTGATTTTATTAAAAAGATTCAGCGGCATGAAATTAAGCTGATGACGAACACTATAGTAATGTTACCTAAATGCAATATTGAATACACTAGATGTATATGGTTGGTTCGATTTTATGCATTAGTACCTATTTTATCAACAAAAACTCTATCGATCTCCTTTACCGCCAATTGTTTATACCTAATCTTGGCATTGTTCGTAATTTCGATGTTGATACACATCTTGAAATTTGAGGAAGATATTTGGCCTTGGGAGAGTTTACTGCAACTGATGCTGGGATTGACAGTGCCTCGAGAACCTCAAAGGAATTCTGAAAGGATAGCATTTGTATTCCTCTTCATTGGATTCTGGATACATTCTTCCGACATTTATGGAATCGTAACAATCGTCGAGTTTATGACGGAAACAGAAGTGAAAATCGATACTCTGGAAGAATTAAATAAGTCTCAATTCACACCTGCAATTTTGCCGAATTTTCGAATCATACTTAAAGATGAAAACAGCTCAATTATTGATACTTTGATAAAAAAATCGAAAACTGTTTCTTCTCATGATGAATGTATAGAATTTTTGGTGAAGTACAAAAATGTCTCTTGCTTTTCGAGTGACGCGTACGCGAAAAATGCCGTACAGAAGTACAAAAATTCAAAGGGTGATCCTGTGTTGAAGATTGTGAAGGAATCATTAGCAACGTTTCCTACAGCTTTAGTCTTTGAAACAAAATCACCGTACCTTCCTGCTGCTGACAAGGTCTTATCAAGGTTATTAGAGTCTGGACTTGTCGATCAATGGGACAGGAATCTCACATCGAAAAAGGTAGAACTGGGAAATAGTGTTCAGAAAGCAGAATTTCAATCAAAGAAACTAGTTATGGAGCTTGCATTTGTTTTGGGAATTGGATATCTAATTTCGATTCTCATCTTCATCGCAGAAGTACTAATTCAGTATTTCGAAAATTATATTTATCGATGTGTAAATTTCTTCATTCGAGGAAGTATATTTTAAGGCAAGTTTGTGCGTTGAGACTGGATTTTAAGTTGCTTTTTGTAGAATGAAATACAAAATAAACTCTTTTCAATAGTAATTTAAAATATTAGTATTGGGAACAATTATTTTCATATAGATTGTCGAAACTGGCACTAAACTTTATTTCCTTATGTTAAATCTCTCGTTTTTGTTTTAAAAAATCATGCAAAACTGGGAACGATGATAAGCCAAATGTTTCAAATATTTGTTGAGTTTAGAGAATTTATTCTTCTTTTGCAAATTAGATTTAAAGTTATAATTATGTTTTACTAATTAAAGAACTTGATCCTTACGACGAATTTATTGATTCTATAGTTATTAAATGTTGATGATAAAATAAATAAATAATTAAATCTCCAATATATAGAACTTAATTATTTATTTTAATAACTATCTAAAGGTCTATTCGTTATCTTCATACGTCGTAGCTATGTTTTCACAAATTATATTTCGTCTCGTTCTCGAGATTACGTATGTAGTACTACTTCTAGTCCGATAGGTGTCACAACAGCATTCAACTCAAAAAACACTTTCCGTGTTTCCTCTACATGTTCTCCAACTCATATTTTTTCGTGGTGCGAAAGGTGTCGCATCAGCGTTCGCGAATTATTATTTTATTTTCGGAAATAAAGTGTGTGTGTGTGTGTGTGTTTTAAAAAGTGTATATTTTTGGGACTCAACGATGGATGAAACGAGGGATGTCTCGAAATACGTAAAAAACCTGCAGGAGAAGTTTCGTGAGGTGGAAATTTTCCTCGCTAACAACGAGCATGGCCGACATTTGAAGCGAGGACACGACAGATTGAGACGCTCTTCAAGAAAACGATCAAGAACACCTCGCAGATGATCTAAATCACAGCGAAGGAGACAGTCTAGATCCAGGAAACGATCGAGAACACCTCGAAGGAGTTCGAGTTCCTTCGGAACCACACGGGATTCGAGGTCCAGAGAACTCTCACGGAGTCGATCGCAAACTCCAAGAAATTTTTCTAGGCAAGGATCGGCGTCGGACAACGAAGTTTCGAATCGCAGGAGTAGAGCAAAATCCGTAGAAGAAACGCCACTGCCGAACCAAAATGGCGATCAGAGTTTAACCAAAATTCCACCAGATGGCAGCAAGGGTACCAATGTGGCGCCAGACGATGCAGGACAATCCAAAGTAGATGATCCTGAAAAATTAAAAGAAAAAACATCTGAAGTTCAAGAAAACCCGGTGTGCGAAGCAGCTGTCAAAGCTCTTGGCCAAGATCCTGGCGCAGAAACGAAGAAAGAATTAAAACTTCATCCGCTTCTAAACGTCAGATGGAAGAATTTCTTAAAGGTTGGTTTACAAAAGGAAGAACTGAACGAACTACTCCAAAAATACCCAAGAACTGGACATTGCTTCTTGGAAGCACCAAAATTAAATGCTGAGGTGCAAGAAGGCTTGACTGAGTCAGCAGCCAAGAGAGACAAATTCTTCATTGAATTGCAGAATATAATTGGATCGGCTCTATCGGCTATAGAAGTACAGATTTCTAACATGTTGTACGATCCAGTAGAGAATTCAGAAAAGATCCAAGCACTGACTGCATTAAGTGATGTTGGAAAATTACTGGCTCATCAACACCATGCAGAGTCCAGTTCCAGAAAAGCATTTATCTCGCCAGGCCTAAGTAAAGAACTCAGAGCTCTCCTCGATAAGACCAATTCGGAAAGTTTCCTTTATGGTGAGTATAACTTAAGTGAGATGGTCAAGGAGGCAAAACTGATTCATAAGACCAGCTTGGAATTAAAATCGCAACCAACTGGCAAGAAAAATACAAAAGACGCTTCGACTCCTTTAAACTGGAAGGGGCCAATTACTCGTCAGGCGACAGGGTTTCATTCGGCCCCCAAATTCAAGAATGTTGCTAAGTCGAATTACACTCCGAAGTACAAGCGGAACCAGGAGTCTTGGAAGAATCATCGACAAACTCGGACTCAAGAATATCGCCCTCGTCAGCAGCGTTACAAGAAATAGAGGTAGGTCATGTCGGGGGAAGACTTGCTGGGTTTCTACAGGAATGGCAAAAACTAACCAAGGACCCATTCATCCTGAATTGTATAAAAGGATACAAAATTGTTTTTGACCAAACACCTTATCAACCAAATCTGCCAGTTCCTAATCTTTAGAAAGAAGAGTTCTTAAACACCAGAAAAGCAATTGAAAAATTGATAGTACAGGGAGCGGTTGTAGAATGCAAATCAATCGAAACTTAATTCATTTCCACATATTTCTTAGCCAAAAAATCGGATGGTTCCGATCGCTTTATCTTCAATTTAAAAAAGTTGAACGGTTTTATGAAAACTGACCATTTTAAATTAGAGGATTTGAGAACAGCTATAAAAACAGTCTCAAAGGGTTTCTATATGACGAGCATTGATTTACAAGACGCTTACTTATTAGTATCGGTCGCACAAGAAAGCAGAAAGTTTTTAGGGTTCATTTTTGACAAAAAATTTTTCGAATTCACATGCTTGCCTTTTGGTCTTTATACCTGTCCATATATTTTCACAAAAGTGATGAAACCCGTTATAAGTAAATTAAGAGCCGAAAGGCTATTATCGGTTGTACTCGACGAAAGTATTTAGGCTTCATAATTCACTCTATCGAAATGACAGTTGAGCTTACTTCAGAAAAAAGGCAAAAAATGACAGAATTAGTGAATATATTTTTTAATAAAAAAGAATGTCTGATAAGGGATTTTGCTAAATTAGTAGGATCATTGGTAGCATGTTTCCCGGGACTTGAATATGCGAAGGGACACATCAAACTATTAGAAATTACAAAAAATCAGGCACTAATTCAGGCTAATGGGAATTTTGATAGAAAAATGGCAATTCCAAAAGAATTAAAAGCAGTCTTTAATTGTTGGACACTTAAACTACCTTATGTAGTTAGGAAAATACGCGATTCATCTTTTCAAATAGAAATTTTTTCCGATGCATCAATGTCGGGGTGGGGAGCTTTTTGTAAAAACGAGTCTACGCATGGTTTTTGGAGCAAAATGGAAAAAAGCTTGCATATTAACCACTTAGAATTATTGGCTGCTTTCCATGCCTTAAAATGTTTTGCGCGAGAAATATGGGAATGGTGCGAAAATCGGAGATTATGGCTCTACGCATCTTACATCCCATCGAGAGAAAATACCGAAGCGGATAGGGAGTCTAGAGTACAGAATGATACGACGGAGTGGCAGATAGCTAATTCAGCTTTTGAAACTATAGTGTAAAACTTCTGAAAACCTGAAATAGATCTATTCGCTTCAAGAATTAACGCAAAATGTGAAGTTTTCTGTTCATGGCATCGAGATCCAGAAGCATCATTTATTGATGCTTTTACTTTTTCTTGGTCCCCTTGGTTGTTTTATGCCTTCCCGCCTTTTTCACTGATCTTGAGAAGTTTAAGGAAAGTTATCTATGATAAGGCTACCGGAATAATGGTAGTTCCAAAATGGACAGCCCAACCATGGTATCCTTTATTCACCAGTCTTCTAATAGAGGAACCTGTAACGTTTCATTCGACGCCTAATCTTTTAACCTCTCCGTTTAGTTTGCAACAACAGCCATTGGCAGAGAAGCTTACTCTGGTTGCAGGCAAACTCTCAGGGAAGCCTTCCAAATAAGAGGAGCACCAGTTTTCACTTTAGATATACAATCAAGAAATGGTGGCAGTATTGTATAGAACATACAAAAAGTCCTTTTCAAGCAGAAGCAGGAGTCGTTCTTGAATTTTTAATGAAGTTGTATGATTCAGGGGCATCGTATGGCACACTTAACTCTGCAAGATCTGCCATAGCGCTGGTTGTTGGAAACAACATTTCTGCGGATATGAACATATCCAGATTTTTTAAGGACCTTCCAAACCCAAATACATACAATAAAACCTGGGATGTACAAATTGTACTAGATGCAGTAATTAAGATGTATCCTCTGGAAAATCGAAATTTTAATCAACTAACACAGAAGACAGTGGCATTACTTGCTTTAGCAACGACTCAACGGGCATAAACTATTTCCTTAATCAAACTAGAGAATATTAAGGAAAATAATTCGGGGTTTGAAATAGAAATCCCAGATTTAGTAAAGACATCGAGACCAGGGGCGGTACAACCTCTTATTTTTGTTCCAAGATTTGATAGTGAACCTCGATGCTGTGCAGCACGAGCTCTAAGAAGATACATAGATGTATCCAAAGATTTGAGAGGGTCTACTCAATAGCTGTTCATATCAACGAAGAAACCTTTTAATCCCGTCTCGACGCAATCAATCAGCAGATGGATTAACAATCTATTACACGATTACACACAGTACGTGACATGCGTCGACTTCAGCAGCAGCGAAGAAGGGCGCTAGCTAAGTTTAATTAAAAATGCGGCCGGTTGGTCAGAAACTTCAAAGATGATCAACCAAGTGTATAATCGTAGAGTTTTAGATAAAAATAACACTTTTGGTTCAATTGTTTTTTCAAGAGCGTAAAGCGCTCAATATATGCGTTTGAAATTCCTTTATAAATGAGTTGTTCAGTAAATACAAAGGAATAAAAATAAAAATTTCATAAACTTTAAACATCTACATACGTAATCTCGAGAACGAGACGAAATATAATTATAAGATGAAACGAACTTACCTGAAGTGAAGTTCGATTTAAATTATATAAGTCTCGTTTGAGATGATTACGTTCCCTCCCTTTTTATACCCTATTTCCCTAAAAATGAAATTTTTTTCTACCTTTAGCTTTAAAATTATGAGTTGGAGAACATGTAGAGGAAACACGGAATGTGTTTTTTGAGTTGAATGCTGTGGTGACACCTATCGGACTAGAAGTAGTACTACATACGTAATCATCTCGAACGAGACGAAATATAATTGAAATCGAACTTCACTTCAGGTAAGTTCGTTTGATCTTATAATTTTATCTCATGTCACTCATGTCACCCTTCAATTTAAAAATATGAATTTAGACCAGCACGAGAATTTAAAAGTAGTTCCTTATTTCTTATTTAGTTTATCAATTGATTAGTTTATTTATAATATAATTTATATACATATACTACGTCCAAAGTTATAATATTTTCAAAAAAATGCTGCATTTTCCACGTTTTTATTTGTTTATTTGATTATGGTATTTAAAATAATGATCAAATCAACAATATAGTGATTGATCCCTATACTAGGATAGTTGAAGTAATTTCATGAATTTTGCGGAATTTTTTAGTACACTTTACAAAACTTTTCTAAGCGCCAGACACGAGTGACCAGACGATACCATTTAAAATCTTGAAATTTCTTTAAAATCCTTATGTTGTTTTAACTAGAAATTCTTATTAAAATATTCAGAGTTACTTTAACCAGAAATAATAGTTAGGGTATATTTAAACCAAAATTATAGTTAACTTAACTAGGCTTTTTTTTTGAGCGATTGATAACTCTCTACAACTCTTTTAAAAATCTCCTTAAATTCCTAAAATTAATTAAAATCTCTTAAGCATCCCTTGAAATTCCTTAAAATTACTATAAATCTCTTGAAATTCTTTTATAATTTTCGAAATCTTATAAAATCTCCTGAAATTCTATAAAATGATTTAGAATCTTTTGAAAATGACTCTAAAATTGCTCCTAGTAAATAAAGAAAACTAAAAAATTTCTCAAGGATTACGAGTAATTTATGATGAAATAAATCAAGTTTTTTCTACTGAATTGTCCAAAAATTACGACAACAATTTATGATTGTTTGATAAATATTTTCGATATTTTTTCCATATTTGGGATTTTTTGTTTTCGAGAAAAAATGTTTTTCCAAACAAGTTGTCATTTTTTTGATAAACTCAAATCAAAAATTAAATAAGCATAGCTTTTCGTTTAAATTTTGTCAATTCACAAATCGAAAATATAAGCATCGCTTTATTTCCTCTATAAAAGAACGTATTTTATCGGCGCTTAATTCTAAAACTTGAAGTTAAAATGTTTTCTGATTTGAAATGAATTCAGTCTGAAATAAAATAAATTTTAATATGGCGAGTACCTATAATTTCTCTTGGACTGTTGAAATCCACTTTTTCCACATTATCTCTTTGTTCCAACTGGTTTCTGTTTTTGCACACATGACCATTTTCTTCAAAACTGTCACATATTTCACTGAGTAGAGTAATTACAAAACTAAATAAAAGACAAAATTGAAGGCGGTACATTTTAGTTTAAATTCATAGGAAATCAATTTCCTAATTTGTGATCACTTCGAAGTGCAAGCAAATCAAGACTGAAGGTCGATTGACCGAGATGCCATGAATTCCTTGCGTCAGCGAAAATTTGATGAAATTTCTGATATTTGCGTAACGTAAAAATTTTGATGACGTTTATATAATTTTGTTCATGTATATTAATTACACTCATAAGTATAAATTTTCTTTATAAAAATTTACATCGTCTATAAGTTTTATTTAACAATTAAAACAAAAACAATTATTTAAAAAAAAAAATCTTTGATTAATAAAAAATCATTATTCCTTCCAGAAGGAAAGATCCACTTTCGGAATGAGGTCACAGCTCAAAAGTGGATTTCTGTAAATCAATACAAGATTTAATATTTTTGTCTGTTTCATTTTGTCAAAAATATCCAAAAATGAAAAATCTTACTCTTTTGATATTTGTTCGAATCCTCTAAGTTGCATACTTTCTATATCATTACTATTATCACAGAAAAATCTGGAGATGCTAGCCTTACGAATTTGATTCAGTTGTTCTAAA
The DNA here is from genome assembly GCA_900474275.1 of Synergus japonicus. NCBI lineage: Eukaryota > Metazoa > Arthropoda > Insecta > Hymenoptera > Cynipidae > Synergus > Synergus japonicus. Next base: position 31,703 of record UCOH01010660.1, read on the forward strand.
AAAAAAAAATAATAAGTTTGTTCATTACGAAACATTATAGAAAAAAATGGAAATATTTCTTAAGGAAATTGTCGTTTACCAACTGAGAAAGAAGAGTCAGAATTTCCATTTTCATACCAGAAACGATCGCCTACTCTCGTCCTGAAAAACTGCTCATTTAATATGCATAGAAAAGTTGGTCCAACTAGAGTGTCAGGAACAAGTTTTTCTAAGATCGCACCCACTCCTAAATCCACATCATCTGGAGTTTCGTACAATTGCGATAATTTCTCGACATTCTACTTTGCAAAATAGAAAATAGAAAATAGAAAATAGAAAATAGAAAATAGACATTTTCTACAAATACGTCTATTAAGGGTGTTGGATATAAGTTATTTATTATTAACATTATTCATCTTTTCTTCGCTCCATAATTCCCACAATTCTATTGAAAAATGTGATTACCGTAACAGAGCGAAAAACAAAGAAATTGAATTCGGAAATTATAACTTGTGTCCAACATCCTTAAGTATTTTTCCACAGATTTTTTCCAACCTCGGAAGAAATGTAGTCTAAAAAATCCTTCCACTTTGAAGCTTTTTGAAGTCCACAGTACACACGATATTTATTGTAGGATGCAATTCCACGTTCGCGACTTCTATGAATATCCATAGCTCGAAGATCTAGGCCTAAGTTATGTTTACCTCTGGACATGAAATTTGTAATCTGCAAAAAATTTCACCAATATATAATAATGATTAATTTTTAAGAGTTTTTTTAGTTTGAATACTGTTTGCGTTAAATAAAAAGCTTGAATTTGTTATTATCAAATTAAAAAAAAATTCACCTCCTTGTCGTAATATTGATTGGGAGCTTGTTGAGGCTGAGTACACAATCCTCTAGCAAGATCGTCAAAATTATTATTTTTTTCGACAATATTTACATTGTCCAAATGGTCGCTCAACCTCAAGTGGAAAGAGGAATATCTAGACTCATTCACCAAACTGAAAATTTTATTCGTTAATTTCATTGTCTGTTTTATGTGCATTTTTATTGATGAGTAAAGTGGGAAAATCGAATTTTGAGGATAGAACATTAATCCAGAGCATTCTTAACTTCATACATACTTAATATGTCCAGCAATAAATGTATGAAAATACCGGAAAGCGTCAGTCGCAAATTCAATTGAAATACTGGGATTCACTGAAGAATTGTAATCGTTAATATAATTCTTGGATTGGTAAATAATTCTGTGATCATGAGAATTCTGATAACCTGTAAAATCAATCACAATGTTATTTTACTATTCACTATATATGAAGCTTTCATAGGTTTTGAATCCAAGTTCTAACATAAAAATTTCATTTCTTCATTCTGTTTTCCTAATATCATAATTCTTCATTTTCAAGTTGGAACTAGGATCCAACATCCTTAATACTGATTTTTCTAATTTATAGATTTTAATCTCACCTAAAAATATAGGCAACCATTCGTAATAGGAAATGTGCTGATGTTCAGCGATAACTATTCTTCTCGCTTCTTGAAAAATTGTTTCGTCCCTCCAGTGCGGATTCAATTTAGTCAAGATGTCTGCAACTCGATTGTGTTCTCTGAAGAAAAGAATCTGCAGAACAGCCAATTGGGGATTTTGATTTACTCTCCAATCACCTAGAAGAATATTAAAATTTCTGGAACAAGTCACTAAAATACTATAAAAAAAAAACAAAAAAAAAAAAACTAAAAGATCCAAAGCTACATGTCCTACAAATTTTAAATTCCATAAACTGATGTCGAATATAAAGAAATAAAAAATTTCATTCTTACCAGATTTGTAGCATAAATTTTTTTTTCCGTTGCAAGTCCCATATTGACTTTTTATAAGTGGTGGCCACTGATGATTATTTCGCTTCTCAGCGATTAATCGACCACCTTCACTTCGTAAACTTGCAGCCTCTTCAGCACTAGATCCATATAACATAGAGAGATCTAAGAAGCCAGAGACAATCGTGAGCTGAAACAAAGAACAACTCTAGAGATTACAAATATTTCTCAGAAAAAATATAATAAAAATATTCAAATATGTAAATAAATAAAAGCTTTAGTTCACTTTAAAGGTAAGAAAAACTGATGCTAAAATTATGCACCATCAGTCATAAAAAAACGGATGCAGATCCAAAAACCGGTCAAATCCGATTTTCTTTGGGCTCCGCATATTATGACGCGTGGATTACGAATATTATAGTAAAAATTATTGCAAATTTGATTTTCATAGTGAAATCATGAATAAACCATGAATAATGATTTCTTTCGTTTATCTCAGTCAATATGCAAAATTAAAAAAAATGCTTCAAACAAAAGTTGTAGATCTCATCAAAATACATATTTTTTGTTACAAATATATTTTTCTGCGAGTGATAGTTTCCAAGAAAATCAGAGATATATCGATTTTCATTTTAAAAAACCCCCTAAAATCATGGCTCCTTACGTACTCAATGGAAATCGTTGTAAAAGAAAATTATTGTAAAGCAAAATGGCAAAGGAAATGGTAAAGGGAAATGAAAAAGGCAATGGCAGAATAAATGACAAAGGGAAGGACAAAGGGAAATGGCAAAGGGAATGGTAAAGGGAAATGCTAAAGCGAATGGTAAAGGGAAATAGCAGAGGAAATGGCAAAAGGAATAGTAAAGAGAAATGGAAAAGGAGGGTATGGTAAAGGAAAATGGCAAGGGAAATGGTAAAAGGGGCCTGGTAGAGGAAAAGTGTAAAGGGGATGGAAAGAGAAATGACAAAGGAACTGGTAAAGTAAAATGGCAAAAGGAATGTTAAAGGGAAATGGAAAAGGCAATGGCCAAAAGAATGCCAAAGGAAAATGGCAAAGGTAATGATATAGGGAAATGACACACGAGGGAATGGTAAAGGTAAATGTTAAAGGCGAATGACAACGGAAAATGGCAAAGGAAATGATAAAGGGAAATGACAAAGGGAATGATAAAAGGTAATGTCATAGGGAATGGTAAAGGGAAATGTCAAAGCGAATGGCAAACAGAATGGTAAAAGGACATGAAAAAAGGCAATTGCAAAAGAAATGGCAAAGGGAATGGAAAAGAAAAATGGTAAAAGGGAATGATTAAGGGAATCGTGAAGCGTAATGGCAAGGGGAATAGTAGAGAAAAATGGTAGAGGGAAATGGTAAAAAGAATGCTAAAGGAAATGGTAAAGAAAAATGGTAAAGGGTTATAGCAAAGAGAGTGGCAAAGAGAATGGCAAAGGGAAATAGGAAACAGAAATGGTTGAGAGAAATACTAAAAAGGTTGCTAGAGAGAATGGTAAAGAAAAATGGTAAAGGGGAATAGCAAACGGGAATGGTAAAGGAAAATGGCAATGAGAATAGCAAATGGAATGGTACAGAGAAATGGTAAAGGGGAATCTTATAGAGAAATGGGTTTATGGGTTTTTTAAAAATATATCTCTGATTTTCTGGGAAACTATCACTCGCAAAATAATGTTTGCGGAGCCCAATGAAAATCGGAGGTTCCCGATTTTCGGAACGTTATCCGGAAAACTGATACTAAAATTATGCATTAGTCATAAAAAAAAAACTTATTTATATAAAAATTTAATATTTATTATTTAATAAACCTGTTCTGCAGAGCCGTTGATTAAGTTACATCCTCGGTTGAGATCAGTATTAGTGCGTGTAAATCCTCTTAAGCACTTTTTTGCACTTTTACTATAAACGGGATCATCATTGGGTATGATAATAGGATAGCAAAATTTCTTTTTCACAGTGGTGTATATCAACTGACCGTTTATGGTGCAACAATCATTTTCTTCTATCATAATGAAATATTTTAAATTAATTTATTGGTTCACTTGAAATTCAAGGAATTTTTAGACTTAAAAGTCTTTAGAAATCATAAAAATTCAAGAAACTCCTTAAAATTCTATAAATCTTTTAATATCCCTTAAGAGTGTTGGGTCCAATTTTTTCTTACCCCGAAATTTGATATCTTCATTTTACTTATTAAATATTATAATTAAATATACGTTATGGAAAAGCAAGAATTTAAAATCGGCACGTCGTATTCGATTTAGGACTGGTATTAATCAATGTTGATAATAAATACCTGTTGGTGGGTCAATATCCGGAAAAGTCAAGTCATGTGCTATGATTTGGCCATATTGCATGGCTGCTAGAGTAAAATTTGTATCGGGAATTTCAATATCAGGACTAAAAACGAAACTAAGAGTTCTAACCAATGGCAAAGGACTCCCACTTTTTGAAACTCTAGGAGCCTGAATACCTGAAAAATAGAAGTTACAATTCTTAAACTTACCTAAAAACATACGAAATTGAAAGTCATCTCCACATCGATTAAAAAAAATTCTTTTGATGGTTACGATATAAAAAAATTGTCTTGCAAAAAGTATAATTTCAAAGCATACCATCACGTATTTCAGAATTTTTGAAAATCCGAAACGTCGTTTAGAATTATTCAATAATAATTTCTCTGGTAATTTTATTATAATTAATTGTAAATATTTACCGTCAGCATAATCAGGTGGAAGGAGACGTGAATTTCGTGTAAATCCCATTCCCCATGTGGGATGATTTTGGTTATTACAGGAGCCATTGAATGCCTGATATTTCGATTTTTGACATTTATTTAGAAAAACGTCACCACATTGAATTTTTGTCGCTGGAGAGTTTCTGATAGTTTTTGTTAAAATTGGAAGTTGTAGAAGGATCAATATAAAACCACAATTTAGATCTAATTCCATATTACTTTCTGCAAATAAAATAATTAAAAAATCACTTCCATTACTAAATTTTCACAAATAAGTAAATTGTAGTTACTTATCTTGTATTTTATTATTGTGATTTAACGAATAATATAAAATAAGTTACCGGCGTGAAATTGGATGTTGGCCAAGTTGAGTTTACTTCTCAACTATCAAAGTATTCAAGACCCGATGAAAATATTTTGATTGAATTCGACTTATATCACTTCTCTCCTTATCAAATTCAATACATGGGAAGTAACTTTTTGCAAGGCATTAATGGAAACTTAGGAATTTTGTTTAAAGCGACTTGAAAGAAAGAAGATACCTCACGTACTTAATATTTAAGCGGATGAGTCACATCACGTATCAAAAGAATCAGATCGGAATACACAATACAGAGTTGACAAATTTGTTTGCAAGTAATTATCGAAAAAGTCAACATTTTAAAGAAAATTTTCAACACCCTTTATGATAATTTGATTCTTGAAGGACATAGATATTAAAGTATCTAAAATACTATTAATTCTCCTGTATCTATCATTTTACTTTTGATTTATAAAAAATAAGCAACATGAACAAATTTGTATTTCAGAATATTGAAAGAACTTCAAAACAATTTGCAATACTTTGACGAAAGTGTTTATTTTACTTCATAATATAAAAATTGGATGACAATGGTATATAGTTGATATGTAGTTTGTGCGCTTTCGTCGGGTGGATGATATACGAATTACTCGATATTCATATAACTGTACAATAAAATAAAAACTTATAAAATTCATTAACAATACAAGAAATAACAGATTTTTTTAAATTTAAACTCTTATTTCTTATAAAATGGTCGTTGCTGTACAAGTGATGGCTGGGGTGCATAGTCCTTCCACAAGGACAAGTCAAGCGCGGGAATAAGGTCGCAACTCACCAAAGGATTTCTGAAAAAAGTAAAAAAATCAATTTAAACTCGAAGCTTTAAATTGTTCTAAGAATATCATAAATCCGGGGAACTTAAATCCAAGTTCGTGTGTAATTAATTCATTAAAAGAAGAAAATCTTACTGTTCTGAAATTTGTTCGAATCCTCTAAGTTGCATTGATTGTATATTGTCGCCATTGTCACAGAACAATCTTGATATGCTTGCCTTGCGAATCTCGTTCAGTTGTTCTGAAAATAAAAATTTCATTGAGTCGTATCTTAAAAAAGAGAAAATACATTGGTATTTTCGAATTGTGCAAAAATTTATGTGAGTGTATCGAATTTGAAAACTATCTTCAGATTATTTTCGTTGTCAAAACGACTACTAATAAAAAGGTTGTAGAAAGATAGGAAATAATTTAATGTAATACAAATAATTAGTTTGATGTGAAAAATTAATTATTAGTGAAGCAAAAAAAATGTTTTAAGATATAATCTAAGGTTAGTGCATATTATTCGAGAAATTAAAAAGTAAACTTTTCATCAGTTTTTTTATATTAGATTTTAATGTATTAATACTTATATTTTTTATATATTACTTATTATATGTATAGATGTATTCGTATATTTACAGATCAGGTACCATCAAAATTAAGTGATTTTTAGGAATTTTACATTATTTCACTGGATTTTAAAATATTTTAATATATTTAATGAGATTTCATTGGATTTTAATTAATTTCAAGGTATTTCATAAGATTACATTAGGATTCAAGGGATTTTACGAGATTTAGTTGGATTGTCAGGAATTTTAAGTAATTTTAGGATATTTTATTGGATATTTTTTCGGTACTTTAATATTTTATGGACTTAACAGATTTCAAGGGCCGATTTACGAGATTTCATTGGATTTTTAGGAATTTCAGGAGATTTCATGAGATTTCATGTGATTTTAAGTAACTTTGTCGAATTTGATGATATTTTGGTGGATACTAAGTAATTTTAAGCGATTTTAAGGAATTTGATTTTCAGAAATTTTAAGAGATTTGTTGAAATTCGTCGAGTATTTTTAAGTATTTACCGAGATTTTATAGAATTTTGAATAATTTAAAGAGATTTATTGAGACTTAATGGGCTTTTGAGTAATTTCATGGAATTTTAAATACTTGTAAGATATTTTACGATATTTTATGAGATAATAAGTTATTTGTTAAGGACTTTCAATGGATTTTACGAAATTCTATTGGATTATCAGGAGTTTTAATGGACTTGATGACATTTTAGGGGTTTCAAGTAATTTTAAAGGATCTTACGAGATTTTATATAGGATATTAAGTAATTTTAATCAGAATTTTGAAGGATATTAAAGGGATTTTAAAGAATCTTACGAAACTTATGGAGATTTCTGAAATTAGACAAGGGATTACAAGTTTCTATATTTCAAAAATTATAAATTTCTCAATTATTTTGTATACTAACAAAAGATGTACAAAAAGGAGAAATTAATCGCGCGCAAAATGCGCATCATACTTGCTAGTTTTTTTTTTTTAATTCTCGTTCTATTTGTTTCTGACAAGAGGCTGCAAGTTGGTTTTTTCTCCCTATTTTTTAATTTACATTTTTACAATAACATAAGTATTTTATTATCGTTAGAATAAATATGAATCCCTAAAAAACCGACGCGCAACTTCTTCTTGTGAGTAAAGGTACAAGGGAAGTAATGAGAAACAATTTTTCACTTACCGATGGTAAAAGCTGTGTCGGTATTACCGGTTTCGTACCAGAATCGATCTCCGACTCTCGTTCTGAAGAACTGTTCAGTTAATATGCATAGGAAAGTTGGACCAGACAAAGTGCCAGGTACATGCCTTTCCAAAATACCAGCCATAGTTAAATCGACATCATCAACAGTCTCATACAATTGCGATAATCTTTGAACATTCTAAAAAAAAACAGAATTCAAAATAAATTATGCGTCTTATTTTGTAAAAGTTTTTATGTAACTAGTTATTAATGGCAGTTTGCAGATATTTACGATCGTAAATTTCCATCACGAGACAAGAAAATTGTGGAGGAGGTGAATACTTATAGGATCTATTAATAAATCTTTTTGATCTTACTTCAGGAGAAATGTAGTCGAGGAAATCAGTCCAGGTTGATGCCTTTGGAAGTCCACAGTAACCGCGGTAATCGTTGTAGGATGCAAGACCATGGTCTCGACTTCTCTGAATGTCAATGGCGCGAAGATCTCGTCCCAGTTGATTCATGCCTCGGAATAAGAAGTTAGTTATCTAAAAAAGCCAAATGTGTAACAATTATTTAATTATTCTATTGTGTTCTACCATTTTCTCTAGTCTATATTATTCTTTGTTATCCTTTTACATACATATATCATTTTGTATCCCTTTGCACCCCACTCTATTATTTTGTATCCTTTTATATCCCTTGCTATTCGTTTCTATTCATTTTTATCCTTTCTTTCCTTTTTTACGTTAATTATTCTTCTATCCGAAAATAAAAATTAAAAAAAAAATAAAACAAGATTTTTTCGTACTTCTCTGTCATAGAACTGGTCAGTAGCTTCTTGAGGCTGAGTTCCAAGTCCTCTAGTCAAATCATCAAAGTTGTTGTTTTGCTCAATAACAGTCGGATTGTTAAAGTGATCGCTCATTCTCAAAGAATTGAAAGAATTGAACGAGTAAGAGAATCGTGGCTCGCTCACCAAACTGAAAAATAATAAAATATATATATTTTATGTACTTTATAATATGCATATATATCCTAAAATGTATAACAGATGAAGATTAATTTAGAGATAATCATTATTTAAATTGAATGCAAGAAGCTTCCATTGATTAATTTTAACGACATTTTATACTTACTCAAGATTGCCAGCAATCAGTGAATGGAAATATCTGAAGGCTGCAGTCGAGTGCTCATTCAGCACACTGGGATTTACGGAAGAATCGTAATCGTTAACATAGTCCTTAGTGTTGTAGAGGATTTTGTGACGATAAGAATTTTCAACACCTACAAAAATAAAAACCAGTTGTATGAAAATCTAACAAAATCTACTCAGAAAAACTAATTATAATAATCATTATTCATTATTATTATTATTATTATTATTATTATTATTATTATTATTATTATTATTAGTTTGAAATACTCGCCTATAAATATCGATAACCATTCGTAATATGAGATGTGCTGATGTTCAGCGATAACAATTCTTCTTGTTTCTTGGAAAATTGTTTCGTCTGACCAGTGGGGATTCAATCGAGCTAAGACACCTGCAACTCGATTGTGTTCTCTGTGCAAAATAGTTTGCAGAATCGTCAAATGAGGATTCTGGTTTACTCTCCTGTCACCTAAAATAATAGATTTCTTTATATAATAATCTCTTTCCAGCAAAAGTTTTAATGATCTCAATCCATTTCTTCTTAAATGATCATATATTTAGGAAAAAATAGAGCATTGGTTCCAAATTTGTATCATGATCTTAGAATCAATTAAAATATTTTAAAATGTGACTTTCAAAGAGTACATACTCCACAATTGAAGTATTGAAAAATAAACAAATTCAAATTGCTGTTGTTATTTACATGAAATCTAATATAACTACATTTCAGAATTTAAATGAAAACATTCACATTACTCGTAAAGAACACTTTTGTTAGTCATGTCTCCATCATCTGAAGCAAATTGCTTCGTCTTATAGTATCTCTGGGGAACGCGGTGAGACGGCATGCTTTTACTTTAGATATTTTCTACCTTGTAAAACTTATTTTAAAATCTTTTTTACAATTCATACATTATTTTATTTATTTATAGAAACCCATTCAAAAAAGTATGACAGGAAAAAAATGGGATAAAGTTCCGAAACCGGTAACCTTCGATTTTCATTGGGCTCCGTATAATTATGTATTTTCAAGCGCTCATTACGAATATGATGGTGGAAATTTCCATAAATTTAATTTTCATCGCGAAATCCTGAAAGAAACATTAAAATCAGGAGTTTTTGTGATTATCTCAGATAATATACAAAATCAAAAAAAATATTTCAAACAAAAGTTGTAAATCTCATTGAAATACAGATTTTTTGATTAAAACATTTCTTTCTGCGAGTGATAGTTACCATGGCATCTTCACATTCTAAATGGAAATCACTGTAAAAGAAAATTATTTAAAGGGAAATAGGAAAGGGAATGGTAAAAGGAAATGTTAAAGGAAAACGACAAAAGGAATGATAAAGGGAAATGGCAAGGGGAATGGTAAAGGGTAATAGTAACGGAAAATGGCACAGGGAATAGTGAATGGAAATAATAAAAGGAATGCCAAAGCGAGTGTCAAAGGAAATGGTAAAGGGAAACGGCAAAGGGAAATGGCAAAGGGAATGGTAAAAGAGAAAAATGGCAAAAAGCAATGGAAAAGGGAATGATAAAGGGAAATGATAAAGGGAAATGGCAAAGGAAAATTTCACAAGGAATGATAAACGTAACTGGAACAGGGAATGGTAAAAAGAAATTGCAAAGGAAACGGAAAAGAGAAATGCCAAAGGGAATGGCAAAGGAAATGGTAAAGGGAAATAGTAAACGGAAATGGCAAAGAGAATGGTAAAGGGAAATGGCAAGGGGAATGATAAAGGGTAATGGTAATCGTAAAAGGAATGGTAAGGGAATGGTGAAGGGAAGTTGTAAAAGGAATGGCACAGAGAGATACGATGGAAATCGATATATCTCCGATTTTCTCGAAAACTATCAGCCGCAAAAAAAAATGTTTGACAAAAAATGTGTATTGCGATTAGATCTAAAACTTTTGTTTGAAATATTTTTTAACGGTTTTCGGAACTACCCACAAAAAAATTACAGTCATTCATCAGCAAAAATTGAAAATGACACGGCATTCGGGTAGTTTTTCTTCTGTCATATTTTTTCGTAAAGGTATACGGAAATAAAGGTACCGTGGCGCAATGTTGGAAAAATATTAGTTCAGCGGAGTAAATATTTTTCTTTACGACATGTAGTAACTCTTTCTCTTTGAGCAATAAGCAATGCGGTTATTCCTTATTGAAATTGTGTATGAGGTTATAATCGATTTTCACCAAAAAATAAGTATGAAAATTGCACAGCGTGAGGCTTTCCATGAGGCGAATGTTTCTTAATTGTTGCATTTTGTGGATTAATGCTTACCTGATCTGTAGCAAATTTGAGCTACCTGGTCACAGTCACGGGTCCTGTTTTGGGAAGATGGGAGCCATTCTTGATTATTACGTACTTCAACAATTAATCTGCCGCCTACGCCTGCACGCAGTCCCGCGACAATGTCATCACTTGATCCATAAACTATGGAGAGGTCCATGAAATGTGTTACAACCGTTAACTGAAATCAGAAATCAAAGTTATAGCATTCAATTAAAGATTTAATATTTAAAGAGATTTCATAAAAATAGAAGAGTTTAAATATTTTTAAAAGTGCCATAATACAGCAGTGATATGTTAAATAAATAAATATCTCTATCGATTAACTCTTACGATAAATTGAGGGTTTTTAATCTGTTGATCTACTACGTGTATGGATACTGCACTGAAAAATCTGAATCATTATTAATGAGGAATGCTATAAGATATACCATGAAAGTCAATTATACTCCTTAGCATTAATTAAGGCATATTTTTTAGCACTTGTCGATTTTATTATCCCTCATTTATTTTCCGCGTGATTTTAAATGATGCAACACATGAATGTAGAAATAAATGATTGAATGAATGAATTGACTGAATGGATGGATGAAGTCTTTTTTCTTAATGAGAGGAGGTCCAAACCTGTTCTGCAGGCTCGTAAGTTGAAGAACAGCCACGGTCGAGGTCAGTATTACTACGGACGAAGTTCATGCACTTCTGTCTGCTCCTTGCATAGACAGGATCATCGTCCGGCACGATAATTGGATAGCATAACGGACTATCCAATGCCTCAGGAATCAGCTGGCCGTCAGCCGTGCAACATCGTGTTGGATGTGCGGCTGTTGAAACATTCGATTATAAATTATAATACAATATCAATGTAATTTTGAAAAATATGATAATGACTTAAGTATCGAACACATTGTTGTCGAAAACCCGATTGGTTCCTTTGGAAATTGCACAAAAATTTATGTGACTCTATCGAATTTGAAAACTATCTTCAGATTATTTTCGTTTTCAAAACGACTACTAGTAAAAAGGATTATATAAAGATAGAAAATAATTTAAAGTAATCAGTTTTTAATGTAGGTATGCATGTATTATATTTACATGAGATCAATTATCATCAGAATTATGAGATTTTATGAGGTTATAAAGTAATTTTAAGGAATGTGACTATATATTTTGTAGAATTTTAAATAATTAGAGAAATTTTTAAGAGATTTTTAGGAATTTTACAAAATTTCACTGGATTTTAAGGTATTTTAATAGATTTCATGAGATTTAATAGAACCTTGAATAATGATAGGGAATTTAAAAGGGTTTTTCAAATTTTATTGAGATTTTAAAAATATTAACAGATTTCACAGAAGTAATTTTCAGAGATTTTACGATATTTCATAGGATATTAAGTTATTTTAACGAATTTTGTGATTTCAAGGTATTTCATAAGATTTAATTGGGATTTTAAGTAATTTTAAAGGTTATAACGATAGGTTGTGAAATTTGATGGACGTTTATGGGACATCGAGGAATGTCAAGGAGTATTAAATTATTTTATGAAATTTTAAAGGAATTTTAGCAGATTTTGAAAGATGTTAAGGGCAGTTTAAGATAGTGTGTATGTATAAAGACTTTTAAGGGATATTAAATTATTTTAAGGACTTTCAACGGAATTTACGATATTTTATTGGTAATTTTTTTCGGAGATTTAATATTTTATAGACAACAAATTTTGAGGTATTTACGAGATTTCATTGGATTCTTTAGAATTTCAGGAGATTTCGTGAAATTTCATGTGATTTTAAGTAACTTTGTGGGATTTGGTGATATTTTTAGGGATTGTAAGTAATTTTAAGTGATTTTATGGTATTTTATGATAATATGAAATTTTAAGGATTTTTATTTTCTGAAATTTTAAGAAATTTATTGAGATTCATTGAATTTTCAAGTATTATTGAGTATTTAACGAGAGTAATTTTAAAGAATCTAAAGTGATTTTATGAAACTTAAAGGAATTTTAAGTAATTTTAACGGATATAACAATAGATTGTGGAATTGTAAGGAATATCAAGGAATATGAAGAGAATTTCTAAAATTTAAAGGAATTTTGCCAAATTCTGAATTTTAATGGATTTTACGATATTTTATGCGGTATTAAGTAATTAAAAGGATTTTGAAGGGACTCAAGGGATTTTACGAAGTTTCAGTTGATTTTCAGAAACTTTAAGAGTTTTAATGAGATTTCATGGTATTTTGAGTAATTTTAAATAATTTTGCTTCCTCATAGAGGAAGCTATGTAGTGGTGACAAAATCCAGTTTCCTAAAAAAGGTTTCTTTGAACATATTTTAAGGGCAATATATCTAATATGATGATCTGAAAAGATGTCCGGATGTGTGTGTGTGTGTGTGTATGTGTGTCACGATCTAGCAATATCTTGAAAACGCGTAGAGATAAATTGATGAAATTTTGCATAGTTGAATTTCTTACAAGGGTTTCACAAAATATTTAATTTTAAAAGTTTTATGTACTTTTATAATTTTCGTAAAATTCATTTTTCCACTATAACTCCTCAAATATTGAAAATTTAAAGCTGGTGTAAGGGAAATGAAGATTCCTTTCATCGAGACGAATAGATTGACCTATATGATTAATGCATTTCATTAAAAAATAAGGAAGTTATGTTTATTTATAATTTTGAAAGTTATTTTTTCACTCTATGTTTTAAAATAATCAAAATTTTGAGTTGACGTAAGGAAAATAAATATTCTTTATGTCGAGACGAATCGATTGATCGATTGATAAAAAAGAAAAGAAAAAGGAAGAAGGAAAAAAAAGGGAAAATGTTAATCTAGGAAGAGAAGGAGAAGGGACAATTTGGTTGGTTGGAAGAGTCGGGGAAGAGGGGTACATTTGAAGAATTTAGGGAGAGGGGGAAGAATGAACAATGCTGGAAGAGGAACAACGTTTTTAAATATTAAAAATTATTATCTAAAATAAAGAAAAAAAAATAAAGTTAAATATATAAACTTCTTATTGTTTCCTCTATGAAGAAGCAAATCATATTTGCTTAGAGGAAGCAAAGATATAACTTTACAGCTAGTTAAAGAATTTTACGAAATTATTTTTTCTACTAGCAAAAGTTGTGCAAAAAAGAGAAATTAATCGCGCACGGATCATAATTGATAGTGTATATCAATAAAAATAACTTACTCGATTGTGTACTTCCGTCAATCATCGCCATGTCATGAGTTATAATTTGTCCATATTGCATAGCAGCAAGTGTCCATTTTCTATCCAGAATTTCAATGTCAGGGGTAAACACATAGCTGAGGGTTCGTGAAGCTGGCAAGGAATTTCCACTTCCGGCTGTTCTGGGCGCATGAACACCTATGTAATACAAGTAAAATGTTATTATCTCTGCAATCTCTTTAATACATAGATAATAATACATGATATGGAAATTATTCTCGTTAATTAATAATAACTTCCTCAATTAAATGCAGCGAACTATTTTATCATTTTCCTCAGAAGTACCTGATCTAAATTCCAAACTTTATATATAAGGCCTATTTCTTAATATACTAATATCCTATTATCGGCTCTTTTAATTTTCATTTGCGTCATTAATTCTATAATATTTCTCTATTAGGGAGTTTAGCGTAATTTAATATTAATAATCATTAAGTAAAGAGAAATTTTTCCGGTAGGTTGACTTATGATACATTTCGACTTTCTAATATTATGTATATAGAGTTTTACATTTTGACAGTGATGTAAGAGAAATGTTTTGAACCTATTTATGTAGAACTGTTTACATTCGTATCGAGAACCAGATTTGCATTTTTATAGCATTTTGAACCATGTCACGCCGAACTCGGCTAGTCACGATTTTTACTTTCATGAAAGTTGCACATTAAGTCTTTGGAGTTTCCGCTTCTATTACATTTTTCGACACAAGGAAGCTTTCTTCTTCTTGAATAAGCTTTGAATTTTGATTATTTAAGAACTTATAGTCGAAAAATCAATTGTACCAAAATTATAAAAATGCTCAAAACTGGTAAATTAAATTAAAAATTTTACCATCAGCATAATCTGCAGGAAGAAGACGTCCGTATCGGGTGTTGGCCATACCCCAAGTGGGTTGATATTCATTGTTGCAAGATCCATCGTAGCTTCGGTATCTCGATTTTGGGCACTGATTTAGGAATAAGTCACCGCACCGAGTTTGCGATGCCGGTGATGGTGTTGTTGGCGCATAACTTGGTGGCTGGAAACTTGAAGGAAAGAAACTTGGCTGACTGTAAAAAAAAAGTCAAATCGAAACTTTAGATGCAAGTACTTCATAGCCTAAAATAATCATTTGTCACGAGTCTAAGCTCGAAATACATTGAAGATCTACGAATATCAAGGAAATTTTATGGAATTTTTAAAGATTTCATCGGAGATAATGGGATTTTAAATCTTATCGTAGAATTTTAAAGGATTTCGAAAAGTTTCTGCAAATTTTTAGAATTTTTCACAATTTTGATCAGATTTCAATCGGACTTCAAGGTACTTTTGTGACTTAAAATATTTATTTATTTTATTGGATTTAAATAAGGAATTTCAAAAGCTTTTTATGATTTTTAAAAGATTTTGTAGAATTTACAAAGATTTCGAAGGTTTTCGTCAAATTTTATGAGTTTTCAAAAAATATTTCTAATTTATCAATGATTTTATAATATTTTTAAGGATTTCATGGAATTTGATGAAATCTTTAATAATTTTCAGAGATTTTCACTAATTTTAACATGGATTTCAGGTGATTAATGATTTTGAAGGTTTGTATAGATTTTGTAGATTTGTATGGAATTTTAGGATATTTCGTGAAATTTTAAGGTTTTTTATAAGATTTCTAATAATTTAAAGTGATTTTGAGAGATTTTTCTGATATTTAAATGATTTTGTGAGAATTTTAAAGGACTTGATGGAATTTGATCAGATTTCTATGTAATATTTTTAAGGGATAAAAAAGATATAAAGAGATTTCAAATATTACCGTAAAATTTTAAGAATTTTTTGGAGAATTTTAAGTGATGTTAATGTTTGTCATGGAATTTCAAAAGGTTTCTAGCAATTTTTAGAGATTTTCATGAATTTAAAACGTGGATTTCAGAAGATTTTTGAGTTTGAAAATTTTCTGGTATTTTTAAGGATTTTATGGAATTTCAATATATTTCTAATATTTTTAATGGATTTTAAAGGATATAAAAGGGATTTGAAAGCTTTTGAAATTTAAAATCACTTGAAATATTTTTAATTCCACGAAAAGCTTCAAAGTCTTTTAAAATTTCTAAAAATGTCTTAAAATTTCCTGTAATCCTTCAAAATTCCATAAAACATTTTCAGAATATCTTAAATGCACGAAAATTTCTTTAAATTATTGGAAACCTATTGAAATCCCTTAAACTTTTCTGAAATCTTTTGATATTCCTATAATCATCTTTAAATTACTTAAAACTTCACTATAATTGTTAAAATCCTATAAAATGTCGTAAATTCTTAAAAATCTATTAAAGTTACATGAAATCTCTTACAATTTCACAAAGGGATTTTACGAATCATAAAAATCTCGTCAAAATTCTTTAAAATGACATGAGGAAAATTTAAATTCTTTAAAAATCACTTCAAAATAATTAAAATTTCTTAAAATTCTTACAAGATTTTAAAATTTCTTTATTATTCCACGAAAAACTTTTAAATCGCTTAGAATACGTAGAAAAAACTTTTAAAATTTGTGAAAAATTTTCAAAATTCCCTAAAATTCCTCAAAATTTTTAAAATTATAAAAAGCTCGTGAAATCATATAAAATTCAATGAGGAACATTAAGATCTCTTAAAATCACTTTAAAAATCAAAATTTCTTTAAATTTTTACAAGCTTTTTAAAATCCTTTAAAATTTTGCAAGTAACTTTAAAATTGCTTAATATTTCCTAAACTTTCTTTAAACTCTCTTAAAATTGCATTCAAATCTCTGAAAATTACTTGACAAAAATCAGAATTTCTTAAAATCGTGTTCTGGCCAGACCGTTTCAGTTCTGACTAGCGCTGACCAGACCGACTAACAGGGCACTGGTCAGGAGTGAAACGCTTTTTCCATGGCTTAAAATTAGACTGTCGAGATTGTGGCTAAATTAAATTAAATTAATTTAATTAACTTCGAGATCTAAAATTTTATCGTTTCAAATGGGTCCATTTAATGTCCAAAGAAGTTCAAAAAAGTTTCATTCACCTCTAAGGCAAGGAGTTGATTTTAAGGGTGAACCTGGGGGATTAGGTAGATGAAACTTTTTTGGACTTCTTTGGACATTGAATGGACCCATTTGAAACGATAAAATTGTAGATCTCGAAGTTAAGGGAATTATGTACAATAATTTTTTTTTGTACTTAGGAGTTGATTTTGAGGGTGATCCTGGCGGGTTAGATGAATGAAACTTTTTTTGGCTTCTTTGTACATTAAATGATATGTGGTATATGGTACACTGAGAAAAATGTTTGGTGCGGACAACAAAACTTTTTGTTGCTATAGAAGCAACCAAAATTGTTTGGTTGTGCCAACCAAATCTTGGTTCTTTCAACAAAATTTTTGTTGAACCAAGAAAATTCATTTGAACCAACAAAATCTCAGTTTTGGTTGAATTAATAAAACTTTGGTTGGTTCAACAAAAATTTGGTTGGCACAACCAAAAATCTTTGTTGCTTCTATAACAATAAAATTTTTTGTTGTCCATTTAATAGTCCATTTTCTTGATCCTGCTTTATCCACTGTCAAGGTATAAAATATACTTCTGTAATTTTTCTCGCACAACCACGAATTTCTGCTCAGTCCCTTCTAGACAGTCTAGATCCGACGGTATTGACAATGCTAGACTAGGCGATCACGGGACTTAAGACTGACACGAAATTTTTTTAAATTCGTTGAATTCCCTAAAATTTCCTTAAAAATCTCTTAAAATTTCATGAAGTCCTTTAAAATTCCATCAAATCGTTTAAAAATTATACAAATCTCTTGTAATCCCTTTAAATTCCTAGAAACCATTGAAAATTTTTTAAAAGAACGTAAATGTGCGCGCGTGGCGCGCGTTCGTTCTTGTAATTATAAATAAAGTCTCAATTATAACGCAATCACGTCCTAAAATGTTGTGTTATACATACATATTCATACAGCAGGCAAGAAACTTTGAAGGAATGATTCAATTTCTCTAACGCCATTCATAATATGTTACTCATATAGATACTTTATCCCCCATTACATAAAGAATAATATTGCATTGAAAACGTAATATTTCACTTAACAAACTTGTTAATAGTTTTTTTTCTCTCGTCATATTAGTAATTTAACTATACACACACAATTAGGTTCAATCTAGCTTCAAGGTTCAGAGATATATCTATCAGCTTTCATTGATATAATATATATTATAGGAACCAGTTATAAATGCATATAGATCCGATCTTTCACCGTAAAACTGATGACTCATTACGATAATTTCCGAGCGATACACGAACCGCGAGACTAAAAGCCTCGGCATTGTAAAATCCGTAACATGATTTACGATCCACGAAAAGCATGTTTTTTTCATTCATATCCTTATTGGCTAACGCTTCAAGCGATAATAAAACAACGCTTTTGCTTTCTATAATTTTCTTGATATACTTTTACTCAATGACGCTTCAGTATCCTTTCAAAAATAAACAATATGATAAAATCAACACTAAGGAACATTAAAAGGTTTTTTCTGAAAATTTCGTAATGTTGCTTACCTAGAAATGGAAGGCTTCGACGGTAATGTCAAAATATATTCAGGCCCGGGGCGACTGTGAATGTAATAGGTTGGAGGTCTGGCGAGATCGCGAGAGGCACCGAAAGGATTTGGTTTCGAGGGTCCAAAAATCGTCGTGAAACCGTAGTTCGTTGATGCCGCTTCAAGGTCCCTTTTGATGCCTGCAAAAAATGAGCAAGAAAAAATTATGATACATATGTCTCACGTATCGTCTTTATACTTTTTTGTTAGGATTAATATTTTTGTAATTTGCCTCTTTCCTTATATGTACATCCAATTTTTATCTTAGCGAGAGCAAAACATCTCATTCTGAAAAATGACAAAAGTTGAAAATGACAAGTTAACAAAAGGTTCAAGAATGTCACGTACATATTCATCGTCGTGACTAGAAAAAGACATGCCTGATTTTTCTAAGAACAAAAACCCGGATCGTAAAGTCAGGATCACACTATTTCTACCGTATGTGTTCTCTAAGGAGTGATTTCGATTTGGCATTAGTAAATAAATGGCATTTAATTGGTTTTGCATAAATCCATCGTGCAGAGCATTGTATCCGGTACAATCTCTGGAGCGTGACAGGTTCGTAAACATAGGAACGGCACAAGGATTAACAGACGCGACGGAGGTCCTTTCACCAGGATAAAGTGATAAAAATCGACACATTAATCAAAATTTATAGAAAAAATAATGATAATGATAATACAATATTAATTTATAAGATCAATCGGATTATCTATTATACATTATTACATCCGGAGCGTACAATTTTTTATATTACAAACACTACACACCACACGCAAAAAGAGAAACCGCAAAACTTTTTTTTAAGTGTCGATAAGAGGATAAGTTTCAAAATATTTCAAGGGCTTTCCATATGGATTAAATAATTTTATTCTAAGAAATCCAATCATTTTAGGCCTTAATAGAAACTTTATATTTCACTATATGTACATTTTTTAAAAGCATATTACATATAATTAAACTCAACATTTTTTTAAAAGTATCATACTTATTTAAAGAAATAAAAATAAGTAGCAACCGATTTATAACAAGCGTATAAAATGAAAAAGAATGGCTATAATTAAGATGCCGAAATTCATACTGAATATTGTTTGACTCTATTATTATCTAAATCTTAAAGCATACACTTATTCTCCTGAACAATTTTCTTAATGTGCAGACTTTTCTCTTAATTGTATATGTTTTTATGTGAAGCATTTACGTCTCGCATCTAGGTGAGTGACTACCGTAAAATGCTGTAACATTAATGCAGTAAAATTATTCGTGCATGCGAAATCTTGGTTATATGAGAATATGTAAATATATGCTATAGCGAGTTAGCTATATATAGCGTAAATAGTGTATGGCAACTCACATTCATCTAGTCACATGTGTAGTAAACCGTATAACTTAAACAGCCTTCGCTATATTAACTCCCACCTGTTACACAAGAAATATGTCCAGGTTTTTCGCACTTGTTGTACGAGTTCTCTACCAATTCTCCTAGAAACGAGATTTAACAAGTCCGATTTTTAAATTATATAGATGGAAGAGTATTTATATACTGGTTATTTGTTTCTTCCAAGATATATATATATGTATATAGATTACTGCACACATGATACATTTTGAAAGAGTGTTTATACGAGCTAAGAAGGCAGTTATACAATTTTAGATTGACAAACTGTATACACTTTGCAATGCAAATGTGATGTGTGAAGTGGTAATATTTCAATACTTTTTTTAGAGAGAAGTAGAAAAGAAAAAGTGAACAAGGCTAAATGCACTTTATGTTCTCAATAAATTACAACTCCTTGATATACTGATTTACTTAAACATTGTATATCAACATTTTATTATATAAAGTGTTATGGATTTGAGCGAAGAGAAATACGAGAAATGATTAATAACAAGAACTATTCTCATTTTTTTTAAATCTCATCTTATTTCATAAGAATGAGCTCCTCCTGAATCTATTGAGATTTTTGAAATTTAAAAATTCTAAATGATTTTGCATACTTTTGAAAAACAAAAGAGATAATGAAATTCCCAGTTTTTGAAAATACTTCTCGAATAACGCATGGAAACATATGGAAATGAGCTAGACAATTGAATATCTCATATCTTTATGCAACATTACGAGTTCTTTATTGCTAATAATTCTTTTAACGAGTAAGTTTTCTATGTTTATTTCACAATATGAAGGCATTCCAAGAGATACATAAACTCGAGAAGAGATAAATTGCGGATAATGCACTGTTTTTTAAAATTGCATTCAAATATTGTGTCATTGCTCTGTTATATCCTTAAAATAAAATTACTATACTTAAACTAATAACAATACTGTTATTTTGATCCAACACTAAGTTATGTATGGAATTTATATGTTTTTACCTATCATTATTATATTCAAAGCATTGCAAATGATATAAATTTCTGTTTGCGTTTCTCACGCAAAATACGCTTCCATTTAACAAATGAGTTTACTTTCTCCGGTGTAAATTACATCTATAAAAGAATCAGTAATACATAATAATCAGATAATCAGAACTCCGAATGTAACCGATACATATTAATACAGATAAAAAATTAACGGAAGAAGAGAAATTCTGTTTCATGTAAAAAGGGTAACATGCTTTGAAAACATAGAAGATCATTTTTACAAGTAGAAAAAGCAATTAGAGAAAGGCATCTTCAAGTGATCATGAATTTTACGTCTGACTAAACTCTTCCATTTCTACTGAAACGTTGGATCATTGCAAAGATACTCTGCTCACAGTTGTAATTGCGTCTAATGATATTATTATTATATATTCACTAACTACTCATTTATAAGAGATTAAATATTAAATAATTAATTAATTATGGATAAAGTTCCGAATAGTGGTTACTTCCGATTCATTTGGCACTAGGTATACTTACGTATTTTGATGCGTTGATTACAAATATCATATAGTGAGAATTGCCGAACAGGTGTTTTTCATGGTGAAACCATGTAAAAACCATAAAAATCATGATTTTTGCGTTTATCTCAGCTAATATGTAAAATAAAAAAATGTCTCAAACAAAATTTATAGAACTCATCGTGATAGTTTTTGAGAAACTCAAATATATTGATTTTCATTTATAAGAAACCAATATACCATGGCTCTTCACATTCTGAATGGAAATGATTGAAAAAGAAAATTATTATAAAAGGAATGGTATGGAAAAATGACAAAGGGAATGGCAAAGGGGAATAATAAAGGGAAATGGTAAAAAGAAAGCTAAAGGTAATAGTAAAGGGAAATTGCAAAGGGGAATGGTAGAGGGAAATGGTAAAAAGAATGCTAAAGGGAGTATTAAAGAAAAATAGTAAAGGGGAATTGCAAAGGGAATGGTAAAAGGAATGGTAAAGGGAAATGGCAAAGGGAAATGGCAAAGGAACTGGTAAGGAAATGGTAAAGGGTGAAAAGCGTACGTAGGTACTAAACCGAAACCAATGGAGATACGATTGTAATCTTTGTATCATTGATTTTCGCGGAAACTATCATTCACAGAAAAAAAGTATTTCAAACAAAAAATGTGTATTTCTATGAGGTCTACAATTTTTATTGGAAATATTTTTCGACATTCCCATTATTTACGAAAATAAATGGAATTAACAATTACTTTATGGCTTTTTCATAGTTTTCGTCATTAAATTCGCGCCAATTCTCATTATGATATTTGTAATCGGCGCATCAAAATACGTAAGTATACTTAGGGCCAAATGAATCGGAGGTAACCACTATTCGGAACTAAGCGAAAAGGAAAACATATTTCTGATAATTTTGTATATTTGTTATAGTTTTACATAAAAAATATAATTACCTTTGGGTTTTGTAGTTTTCGAAATTTTTTCCGAAGCTGCAGAGTGCAGCAACACTAGCAGAGCTCCCCATAATAATATCCAATCCATATTTCTGTAAAGGTAGAAGAAAAACATCGATATTACAAGAATGTAAAAGAGATTCTAACATAATCTTGTTAAAGAAAAAATATGTATAATTGACTTTCTGCATGCATCAGCGAAAGCATAACGAACAAGGCGTTTATGTGTATAATACGCTGTATGAAACAAGTATTACGTAATACATAAAACACATAGGTTGGTTACTAATTAATTGGTTCATTTCGATTACTCGGTCGAAATTCGTAGTAGAAAGTCATAATGGAAATGTATAAGAAATATATTCTCAATTTAAAGTTACTTGCATCAATATTGATTGACGGATGAATTTTTTATCCAGTTCGATTAATTCCTTTCATTTTTGAAATTTGATGATTTTATCGTCAAGATTTTATTGGCTTAAGATTTTGTGTAATATGAAACAAAACAGGATGTGAATTTACTTTAGATCCGTTCTTCATGTAGATCAATTTATGAGGCATTCCGACTTAATTTTAATGGTCTATCTTGTATGAATTCCGCAATTTGTAATGTGAATTTAATTTCTTTCTTTCAAGCGAGATATTTAATTGTCTTTTTTATATTTGAGGCAAAAAAAAAACACTAGTAATTTACGCTAAAGCAGGTGAACACAGGATAATTATATCTAATTAACTGGAATTTGAGCTATTCTCAAAGAGGCATAAATTTCACCGTTAAAGTAATCTTTTTATCTTTGTGAATATGAAATGTTAATGTTTTCTATGAATGTTAAATTCCTCTGCATCGAATTAAACCTTGATTCAAATCCCGATAGGAAAACCGCGAAGTGACCTTTGCAGCAACCTTGTCTTTCGTTAGTAGTTAAGGTTCTTATGTTGACCCCTTGATCCACCAATAAGATCACATTATTTTGCAATGACACTTTTCCGTGAGTGAAAGTAAATAAATAAATAATAATATAAAATATTAATTTATTCACATTTTATAATACTATTTATTTATTTATATTCTTTTTGAACAATTGTATTCTTATATACATCAGTCTAAAATTTTATAATGATTTAAAATATTTATAAAGTGATGACACAAATTATGAAAAAAGGATTCTAAATGTATTAAAATCATAAAAAATATTTTTAAATCTTTTGAAATTCATTAAAATCAGTTGAAATCTCTTAAACTTCTTTTAAATCCTATGCATAATTTTATAATCTATAATTATTTTCTATATACATACGTTTTTTTAAAAAAGTAAAGCGATTTTTTAAAAGTTTAGGTCGGTAAATATTATGAGCAAGAAAATCTTTCCATATTTATAACAGATAAGTGATTTTTTCATAAATGTGAAAAATAGGTTCAAGTATAGTAAATGTAGTCATTTTAAATAACTAATCGGTATAATTAACGCAAAAATTGTGAAGAATGTCCTTTCGAGAACAAAATGCCCCATTGACGACAAAATCCATAAACCTATACCACGCGATTTGAAAGTGGATTTCTATTCCGGTCATGGTCAATACTTTTTCAACAATTTTAAAAGACAATTTGAAAAAAATGTATTTTTCAAATGATGGTAGTACATACATACGTATACAAAAACGGAACTTCCTGAAATTGATTAATGAACATTTTCACGAAGAAATTAACTTTTGCTTTGTCATACATTCTCTTTTTTTAATTATCCAATGTCGCCATAAGTTTCGTGGGTGTCACACGATCGTAAAAGAGTTGCGTATTTCTAGAAACACTCGCCGTTTTTCTTCCGTTCTCATATGAACTTCACGTCCTGGCTGTCAACACGATTTCGAGTTTTTTTTTTCATACATATAAGAAAGTTATTAACTTCTTTGAAACTCTGTTTTAAAAGTACAAGTTTTTATCTTGATACTTGAGGCTCGATTTCATTCATAAAACGAAAGAAATTTTCTCGCTTTTCTTACTTTCGTGATATTTTCTCTGTCACTGACAGTTTATGTTTGCCAGCTTGACATTTATTGCGTATGTTAGTTTGATCGTATTGTTAATAAAGTAGTTTAATAAATTTTCATGAAACTCCTTAAAAATCCTTAGAATATCATAAAATACCACAAAATTTAATATTTTTAAATCTCTTAAAATCTGTTAAAAATAAATGAATAATCTGTATTATACTTTCTTACGAAAATGCTGAATTCTCGAATAATTATAATTATTGAAAGTAATAAAAGTTTATTAACTTTTACAACCCATTACTTGCTTTTAACGTCTTTTAATTCCATGTTCTACTAGCTATAATAATAAATCGACGATAATTATTTTAATCTGTAGTGTATTTTAAAATCTTTAAAAAAAAAGTTTATAACATAATAATAAGAATAAGGCTACTGCTAAAAGAATAGTACGAAATTTATATTTTATAGGCTTGAAATAGTTTACTACAAAATCTGAGACCTGTTTCTTAATTGGCTTAATTAATTCTACAGTCGCGTTCCTTCATTAAGTTTAGTAAGATGTTATCTTTTTCAAAGAATTTCAGGCATTAAATTGCACACTGACATTTCTGTACAGGTGTCAATATTTACATGACAATATTTGCAACAACTAAGAAAATTTATTCCAGATTTCTCTGATGTGTGTCGAATTTCAGTGTGTCGACTTTCTGAATTAAATTCTTGCAATTAAAATACCATTAGTCGTATCAAGAAATGATTGGCACTCATTTAATTTGACTTGATAGCGTTGTTCATTGGCCTCGATGAGGTCCAAAACGTCATTTTGTAAAAATAGTCTCAAAAAAAATCATATCAGGAATTTGCTTCTATTAACTGGAAGTCTCGAAGTGAGTATATATAATTTTAAGGATATAAAATGAGTTCAAAAATTTCAAAAAATTTCAGGTTATTTTTAAAAATTTAGAGGAATTTAAAAGATTTCCAAATTTTTTATAAGATTTAAACAAATTTGAAGAGATTCCATAAAATTTCAGAATATTTCAAGAGATTTAATATTGGGTCTGAAGGAAATTTTTATTTTATTTCTTTTTTTTTTTTGTTGCATATTTTGGAATAAGAATATGAAAAAAAATTCGAAAATCATTGTATTTTTATTTATTTACTAGTAGAAATTTACCCGGCAAAGAATTTTTAAAAGAATTCAAACCAGTTTAAGGATTTTCAAGAATTTTCACAAGATTTCAAGAGATTTTTATAAAAGTTTGAAAGAGTTATCAAAAGAATGTTCCAAAGGTTTTTAGAAATTTCTATAGATTTCACAAGATTTTTTGAGACTTTAAGGAATTTTCAAAAGAATTCAAGAGAGTTAAAAAATTTGCAAAGGATTTCAAAACATTTAAAATGATTTTAAGAAATTTGAAGGAATTTATATTCTAATGTGGAGGAAATCAAATAAAATCCCTTAAAATCCTTTAAAATTACTAGGAATTCTTAAAAAAAACTTTTAAATCTTCAGTAAGTATCTTAAAATTGTATAAAATATATCAAAATTATTTAAAATTCATTAAAATCAGTTAAAATGTCTTAAAATTTTGTGAAATCTCTGAAAAAAATATATTAATACATAAAACATAACTGTCTTCAAATCTTTTTAAAATACCTTTAAATTCTTAAAATCAATCAAAATTTTTTATAGCATCTATTTAAATTACTTAAAATTACTATAAAACGTTTGAAATCCTTTTGTAATTTTCGAAATCTTATAAAATCTTTTGAAGTTCCTTAAAATTATGTAAAATCTCTTGGAAATAGTGGGAATATTTTTATTCCAATAAGTGTGAAAAAAATCATCAGACTAGACGTCTGAAACTTCACCCGAATAGATTTAACAGATTTTAAAGAATAAAAAAAGATTTCCTTAAAAATCCCTTGAAATTTCTTCTAACTTGTATGGAAAAAGAATTAAGATCGAAAATTTTTGGAAAGTTCCTAAAACATTTTGAAATTAGTGTATCAACGCAGTTATAGAAAAAAGTTTCTTGTTTTCTCTTTTTGTGTTTGGTGTTTCACAGCAAGGTCCATTCATCATTATGAGGTCAAACGTAATTTGGTAATCATGACAATGAGACTTTATATATATATATATATATATATATACATTACATATATTATCGTTACAGCATAGATCGACAGATGTAGAACATAAAACGTAAAGTGGGAACAATAGAATGTAGAAATGTCCCGTGAAAGTGTATCAGATATTGTTATTGAAATAGAAAGGACCAATATCTAATATCTGTCTATCTATCTCTAAGATTCAAGGACTATTCACTATTTTCGTATTAACGTGTTTCGAAAACATAAAAAACAGCACATATAGGAATTTTCGACAATAATAAATCCGATCAAGATCAAGATTAGGAATAACGTAGATTTATGACACATAATTTTGCGAGAATATATCGGAGGCTATCAAAATAGAGTTTGTTCAACTGCAATCATTACATTTTCATATTCTCTAATTTCAAATCCTTCAATAATTGTAGTGATTTTCGAAAGCATGTGGATTTTGCCCCGGATTCGATAGCTGCATTGCAGTCTCCCTAATTTATTACGAACGAATGATCCAGAGTCCAAGTTAGATAATAAATTAGATTTGAAATTTATCGCAATACCAAACGACGAATTATACGAAATTGCAATTATTCGAGACGAAAAATGAGAACCAAGTTTATGATAATCGATGTGCCGCCGTAAGATTCCAGAATCTTAGAATCTTGTGCAATTGGAACAACTCTCTACATGCCAAAGAAACATTTTTTTCTCCTAGAGAAAATGACGAATCGCCCTTAAAGATTATAATTTACAAACGATCGAACCAATAATCGATTCAATTGAGATCACGTAATTTTGATATTAAAGAGACGAAAGTGAAACCAGGATGAATGAATCAATTGAACAAGCGGACATATAGTGGAATCTATGTCACATTATATAGCAACTGATTTCTTTATTGATAAAGAAAAGGATAAAAAATAATTAATGGTCAAGCAAATGAAACTCGACACAATGTGTCAAATGTAATATATGTATATCAAATCATTTCTGCGCAGCTTTAAAACGACCTGGTATTCATAAATAATTAATCGCGTTTGATGTTCAATTTGTCAAAATTGAATGATGCTATAAAAAAAGAACAATACAGTTTTATAAAAAAAATAATACAATAGCAGAAAGGAGTCATGTATTCATGTTAATCTCTATAGGTAATATTAAAGCATAAGTTGCTCGACATTTTCTCAGACTACAAATCATACATTGTTCCTTGACCCTGACATTAAAAATCGCGCTACCATTTCTTCAGTATTAAATTGTCTTATGGGCACCTTTTATAATCACTCGTTGTGAAAAATCATTTAAACTCATTAAAGTGAGTTGCATAATCCTGAAGTAGAGTATTCAAGGCACTGTTTAACGTTCTTCGCCTTAGATTGCTAAATGAGAATGAGAGTGCCGCGTGAAATGTACGTAAGGTATTGTTGTTATTGTTGCTCAGGAGCATAAAATGGGATAAGATCCTTGCTTGCGCGACTCTCTACCTGCCCATGCAAATTACACCGCGAAATCTACGGCAAGTCACGTATGCGTGGAGAGAACCATTCAACGTGCATATTTCTTTACTTTATTTTCCTGTTCTTGTAGCATTCTCACTTTCGACAGAAGGCTGACACACGCCGACTTGCCGCTATGCGAACGGAAGTTCTGATTCCAAGCTGTTTTGCTTAGCGCGATTAAAGGCCAACGATTTCAGCTCCCCGATATCTAAGCGTCCGGAACCTTATACTCACTTTACGTAATCGCGCGTAAAAACGTCCTATAAGCCTTATTTTACTCACTCATCATGGGAAAAGTTACTATTACATCAACTTGTTTTTTTCTTTTATAATATGTTCGTTCACAGATTAAAATAGATCCTGATTTCAATCTGCGTAGACTACTTTAATTTACGACAACAGTAATTTAAGACAATATTGAAAATATTTTTATAATTTTCAGAACGTGATCTCAATATTCATATGAAAATTATTCACTTTTTCATAAAATAATTTTGAACCTATTATATATATTATAAATAATTCAGAAGTTTTAATTCTCGAAATATAAAATTTTTTCATTTTTTATCTAATTTCAGGAATCTCCATAAGTTTCATAAAATTCCTAAAAAATTCCTTCATTATCTTTAAAAATTTCGTGAAATTACTTTCATTTTCGCATAAATTCAATTTATATTCCTTAAAATTATTCAAAAACCCATAAAATCTAATTAAATCTCTTAAAATTTCTCAAAATCTACTGAAATTTCGTAAAATCCATAAAAATCCTTAAAAAACTAAATATCCCATTAAATATGGAAAATTCCTTAAAATTCCCGTGTGGAAACAGCCCGGTTTGACCCGGCCAGAAGAAGGTTTCTGGCCGGAATCCGACCAGGTCAAACCGAGATAGTAACCCGACCGGGATCGGACCTGGTTCCGACCAGGATCCGGTCGGGCCAAACCGGGCCACACCTGACTTAGCCTGGTTTAGTATTTCAAAATTACCCGGCTGGGATCAGACCGGGTTCCCACCGGGATCCAGTCTTAATCCGGTTTAATATTTTTTAATTGCCTGGCCAGGATCTGATCAAGTTCCCATAAGGATCCGGTAAGGCCAAACCGGGCCATATCTGTTTTAACTTGGTTTACCAGTTAATAATTACCCGGCCGGGATCGGACCGGGTTCAAGCCCGAATCCGGTCGGGCCAAACGGGCCACAAATAATTTACCAATTATTTAGTATTATAACACTAAATTTCCTAATTGCAATTTTCGCAAATAAAAACATTTTTTGAAACATAATTTGAAAACACTGTAATTAAACAATTTTTGTAATATAAATAACAAATAATAGAATAATACAAATTTGTGAATAAAGTTTTATGGGATTTTTTTTTTATAAGAGATCAATTAAAAATTTGTAAATAAAACATTTTTAAATCCACCTATCTATAAAATGTGAAAAAAAAAAAAATTAAAAAATATAAATATATACCTCGCAATTATATTGAACTTTTCAGAGATAAAGCTAGGCTGAGGTTTTGTTGACGATGTCTAAGCGGGCGAATGGCTCAGATAGTTAGGTGGCAGGCGCGCGTATTAGGTTTAGACTAGGGTACGATTTTTCAAAGCGTTTTTTCATGCGATTATATGTGTAAATGACTGTAAGCCAGAATCCGGCCCGATCCCGGTCACAATTTCTACACGGGTTCCTGATGATAATTCAATGAAATCTCGTAAAATCGGTTAAAAGTCTTCAAAATAAGTTAATATCACATAAAATATCTTACAAGTATTTCAAATTCCATGAAATCCCGTAAAATTCAAAATTACTTAATATCCATACAATATCTTAAAATGTCTTTAATATCATTCAAAATCTGGTGAAATTCCTTTAAATATCGTAAAATCACTTGATATATTCCTTGATGTTCCATAAAATTCCTTAAAATTCAATATCCTATGGTTTTAATCCTTAAAATAACTAAAAATCCTATGAAATAAAAAAAAATTCCTTTGTAAATTTTACCCAGAAAAAATAATTTAGAATTTCTAATTCTTGAAATAAAAAATTTTGAAATTCTTTATCTAATTTCAGGAATCTCCATAAGCCTCATAAAATTCCTTAAAATGCCTTTATTATCCTTCAATATTTCGTAATCATTTAATTTTCGTAAATCCACTTGATATTCCTTAAAATTATACTCAAAGATCCATAAAATCTGATTAACTCTCCTTAAAATTTCTGAAAATCCACTGAAATTTTGTAAAATCCCCTGAATCCTTTAAAAGTCCTTAAAATTACTTAATCCACCATGCAATACCTTAAAATGCCTTTAACATATTTCAAAAATCTGGCGAAAATCTTTTAAATTTAGTAAAAATCGCTTGATATTCCTTGATATTCCTTGATGTTCCAGAAAAGTCCTTAAAATTTCACAACTTATCGTTATACCCCTTAAAATGACTAAAAATCCTATGAAATATTATGAAATTCCTTTAAATTTCTCAAAATCAATTGATATTTCTTAAAGTTACTCAAAATCACTGAAAATTCTATGAAGTCTCATTGTGCGTTAAATTATTGAAAATTCAATATAATATCACTAAATCCTTTAAAATTTCTGGAAATAAATGTGCTTAAAATTACTCAATATCTCATAAAATATCGTAAAGTCACTTAAAATTACTTAGAAGCACCAAAAATATCATCAAAGCACATAAAATACTTAGAGTCCCATGAAATCTTATGAAATCCCTTGAAATTCCTAAAAAATTCAATGAAAACTCGTAAATGCTTGAAAATCCCTTAAGTCATTAAAATATCTTAATATCGTGATATCACTTAATATTTCTAAAATCTCAATAAATTTCGTAAAATCCTTTTAAATTCCTGAACATTATTCAAGATTTCATGAAATCTCATTAAATCTCTTAAAATACTTTAAAATACAATGAAATACCATAAGAAGCCTAAAAATCTCTTAAAAGTCTCTCAAATTCTAAAAATTCCGCAAAATATATAATCCAATCCCTTAAAACTACTTTATAATTCCAATGTGTTCGATATATTGGTAACATCTCTTTTTACATAATCTTTTTTATCAGAGAGAATGTATTAGATTTGTGTAAAATTTGACCCCCGCCCCCCCCCCCCAGATTTCATCAAATGTCCACGTTTTGGGACCCCCTGAACCCGAAAAACATGTTTTTATGAATGTGTCTGTCTGTAGATTTTTAGTTTGTGAGCACGATAACTTTCGAAAGAATTGACCCATTGAATTGTCCTTTGCTATACTCTTTTAGTGTCCTATAATGAAGGTCAAGTTCGTTGGTCAGCCATTTTGGATAAAAATGTAAAAAGTTGGAGTATTTTGAAAATTTTTGAAACCACTTTTTTTTTTAATTTAAAAATTCTAATGTTCGTAGTACTCAAAAAGTCGAATAATTTTTCTTAATGCCTTTTAAGAAAAAAAAAAATTGAAAGAACATTTTTAAAATAAAAAAAAAATGAAAGTAATCTTCAATTAGAAACCAAAAAACCCACGATATGAAAAAAAGTCTAGAGGTGAAAAATGTTTCTTTTTGAACACCCTATAGTATTGGTATCACAATTTTCAGAATTTCCTTAAAAAATCTAAAATTCAATTTTTGAGCCAAATAACGCGAGATACAGAGAAAACGATAAGAAACATAATTATTGGCCTTAAAAAGATCTACCAGTTCTCCTTGAGCCATTTTTCAACAGGATGAGTAGTTTTCGTTTTAATCATGAAAAATATTGTTAAACAGAGTCGAGCGCGAGTGTCCTGATGAGAATGTGCTCCTTAATGTCAATAGAACCTTAAGTAAATAAGTTTTCGTTTTCATTCCATTCCATTTTGTAGTAATTTAAATAAAAATAGGTGTAAAAGCGACGTGTGTATGAGAATGTTATGAGACTTTTTAAGATAGGATATTTAATCTCTTATTATACTTTTCTTTTATTATAATGTAAGAGACATCTAGAGATTGTTGAACCACCCATCAGAGTGTATTTCAAGCATAACGAAATTATCGTTTTAGCATAAATCCGAGGTCAGTTCTTCAATGAAGGCTTTTATTTGATACGCTTGGTTTGCGCGGTCGATTGATAAGAAAACTGTTCTAAGGACTATGTTAACGAGAAAAACGTTACGTCACACTGATGAGCGTTGAAATTACAGCTTTTAATTTTTGATTATCAATTAGAGGAGTAATAAATATTTCAAGCTCTATAAACAAGTAGTTGCTATAGCCAAAAAAAGGCTACAAAAACAATGAAGTATATATTTATTATCCAACTTATTATTAACGATATAATGGATCAATTATTTCAGTAAAACAGGTATGAAGCGAGAAACTTCAAAATTATAGGTACGAAATTAGAGAAATTCAAGTACAGAAAGTTAAAAATGAGAAAACATAAAATATATGTATGTATGAGGACGATTTCAAATTCTGATTGCAATTCAAAATTAATTACAAAAAAATATATAATTGCAAGAATCTATCTGCGCTGATTGCACGCATCGATTATTACTCATTATAAATAGGAATAGTATTAATTTAATGCATAAAAAACGGAACATAATTATCTCTAAATCGCCCCTCTCACGAAGAAATTACCACGAATAATTGCAAGCCAATTAAACTGAGACAAAATAAAGAAATTAAAGTCAATTAACGCAAGTATGCCCCCCTTTATAAAATTTCCATATCCTTCTTCTTAAACACGTCATTAGTTATTGGTTTTCCTTTAAATTCTGATTCACAAGCTGCGAAGGAATTATGTCATCAACAGGAAAGTGATACACAACTTATGAAAGAATCAAAGAGTAAAATACATAAGGCTTAAAATATGCAATTCCAAAGGTGCGTTCACATCAGTGATATTTATTATTAAGAATCGTTTTGCACAGGAACGCACTTAATTAGATTATAAACAAAAGCATTCTGGCTTTTACGCTCCAGCAATAAACCGACATACATGCGTAGCGGTCGATAACTTGATGACAGGATAATTACAGCTGTCGGAGATCATTATTTTGATACGTATCTATTTGCAGAGCCTATATATAGTAGATTACTTTCTAGACTTTTTCCATCTCACGGAAATTTATTCGATCGTTTTGACATGCACAATAACTCAGTCTGAAAATAGACACAACACAGCATATTAAGGAAATCCGGGAATTGAACACATTCGGGAAAATCTGGGAATTATCCTTGATTTTATTTTTGATGCGAGCGAATTAAGTGCATTTCATTTCGATAAGTCATTTTCGCTTTGAGATAACTTTCCTATTGAAATAATCCTGTTTAAATAACCCTTTTATCTATTTTTCAAAAATGTAAATCTCAAAAATCGCTTTCTATGATTGAAAGTTTAAATTAGCATAAAAAACATGCAGTTTGAAGAAAATCAAAAAACATGTATTTTGAGCATGCGCATGCAATTCTATGAATAATTATTACTAACCTTGCAACTTTTTGAATAGCAGTGTATCTTAACGTTGAAACTTTTGCCAAAGAAGTGCTGATTCCGCAAATGTATTTTTGAAACTTTTATATGTATTAGCAAAAAAGAACTAATGTCAATGTAAATTCGATTATTATCAATATGAGAAAATACAACACTTGTGCAATATTTTGTTAATGAATTAATATATTATTTTTTAATTTGTCCTTTCTAATATTGGCATTCTTAAACATGGCACACGCATATATAATTTCGGATGAAAATATATAGTTTCAATATAACAATAAAATTTGTCATCATGTTTTTTTAGATTATACGCATGACTCGAATAAGGTGTTCATACTAAAAATAGATTTATGTATGAATGGCAATAATAATTAGCATAAATATATTTCTAAACTATAAAGATATGGTGCTACACATATTAAGACTTTCTCCTTTAATTTAATTATACTTGTAACTCTCAAAACTAGGTCCATTATACACTAGACTAATAATATTTCAACATTATGTTTTAACCACGTAATTTTTTGGGCAAGAAAGTTTAGACGACTTTATTGCGCAATCTCAGTCTGTGTTTTGAAATTATTAAATATGTTTTGTAAATGTATTTAGCAAGTTCCAATCACTTTATTGTTGATAACTAAACAGAGACTTAAATTCAGCCTAAAAACTGACTTAAATTGTAAAGACTTTCAGACCTTGCTTTTTCTGTGATATATTATTCTTGTTTTTGTTTAAGAAAGAATGATAAACACATTTTTTACTGGCTTGATGCATATCTTCAAGAATCAATTTTAAAAGAGATGTAAGTATTTAAATGTACCAATCAGAATTGCAATTATGGTTAAAGAAACTACCTGCATTGAAATTAATTAACTCAGGATCTTTAAAAAATCCTTCAACTTCTACCTGAATCTGGCACATTCATTCCTTTTTATACACGTGCACATCCATATATGTAGATGTTTCGATGTAGAGAATCCAGATTACCACGTGTAGCGCACATGTTTCACTTCAATGCGAATCACTTGTTACAAGTCAATTAAATCGACATAAATAACACTTTTCTATGGCACACTTAATTTATTCTTGATATTTTATTTGTTTCTGAATTCATTTATTTTATTCAGTGAAAATTTCACTTCTGTTCTTATTATTCCAAAATCAAATTTTTCTTCTGCTTAGATGCTAGACATGATTTAACTGCATGATATAACTGCATGATAATTCTCAGAAATATTTTTTTCATATCATTTTTGACTCAAATTTTCATAAATGATAAATTTTAGAATTTTAAATAAATTATGAAGCTCTCTAGAAGACAATATTAATTATTTTTAAGAAATTGATTATGATTTTAACAAATATATTTTTGACTAAAGGTTTCTCTTCCGCGTGCTTTGTTGATTTTGTCGATTGAATAATAATTGATTCAATTTGAACACAATACCTGTAAAGAGGTATCCAGGGATTGATAAACCCGGTAATTGAAGACAGGGGCGACTGAACGGGTAGACAGTTTGAACCAAGTTTATAAATGACAAGAGAAAGTATGGGGGCAGTACCGCCCAAGAAAACTGCCTTGTAGTTCCGAAAGCTCCCTTCCTAGTCTGACGAATCTCAGCCATGAATCTCAGCATGCAGAAATAATTTGGTTGAAATATTTTTTTAATAAAAGTTTATCCTTCAGATTACTTGAAACTTGAAATTTACTCAAATTCCTTGTATTTCCTTTAAATAATTTTAAGTAGCTTTGAATCTTTTGAATTCTTTTGAAATTCATTAAAATTCTCTATAAACCCTTGAAATCTCTTGAAATATAGTAAAATCGATAAAAATTTCTGAAAAATTCTATTTATAATTCATATGAACTGTTTTAAAAATTCATAAAAGTTTCTGAAATCTAGGGTTTCTGCTCGAGAATTCTCGAGAAATTTGTCTTTAGTCGAGAGGGAAAAAAAAATGCAACGCCTCGAGAACTCGAGAAATCAATTCCGTGCACCACGGAAAAAAGAAAATAGCTGAATTTATCAATTAAAATAGTCAACTTGCACTCTGTACGCATTTTCCCTAGAATTTAGTAAGTTTTACTACTTCAAATGGTAATTCTAGCTAAGAAAATTGCAAACCCTGCTTTTTCATTGTAAGAGTTACAATTGTAAATAGTAAAACTTACTAAATTCCAAGAAAAATGCGTTCAGAGCGCAAGTTGATTATTTTAAATGGTAAATTCAGGAATTTTCATTTTTCCGTGAACGTAATTATAACTAAAAAAAACATCTGATAATTCTGGAAACCTATTTTATAAGGAAACAGCGTTGAATTAAAATTTGATTTCTTTGTTGATTATTTTCCGGGTTACTACTTTAGTTTTAGTTGATATACTATGCTCAAATTAAAAAAATAGTATCGAAAGTTAATTATGATTTCATTAATCGACAGACTGTGATGTTATTAACATAATAGTTTATAAATATTAAAGGAATTTTTCATTTAAGTTCTTAGCAAAATGTCTATTTTGTTAAACAGATTTTTATAGTTATTTAAACATGTACTAACTAAAAATTTACCATTTGATTTAATTGATAAAATTAGTCAGTCTATTTTGTAATACTAATAAAACCATAATTTGTAAATAAAATCGTGTTTTGTTAAAAAGTTCAAAATTTCTCGAGATACTCGAGAAACTCAAGAAATCCTGGTCGAGTATTCTCGTACCTCGAAAAATAACAAAAGGTTGAGAAACCAGAAACCCTACTGAAATCAAATAAAATCTTTTAGAATTCTTTAACAATGTTTTAAATCCTTCAGTCTTTTTTAAAACTCTTTTTAAAATCCCACGAAATCCCTTAAAACATTTTTAAAACTCCTTGCAATCTCGTCTTAAATATCGAGCAACATCAGGTAAATTTCTACTAGTAAATAAAAATATGCAATTGCTTTGTTTCTGAATAGTAATTTCAAAATATTTTAGAGAATTTTCAAGATGTTCAGGGATTACGAGAATTTTTAAAGAATTTCATGACATTACAATTTTTTACGAGGCTTTTTAAGAACGTCAAGGATTACAAAAAATTTCAAGCGATTTTAAAGAATTTTAAGGAATTTTATGAAAATGCATTTGGATTTTAAAAGTATCAAGGAATTTAACAAGATTCAAGTTATTTTCAAGGAATTTGATGTGAATCTAAAAAATTTCATGATATATGACAAGATTTCATGAGGTTCTCAAAATATTTTATGGGGTTTCCAAGAATTTTCAGAAATTACAATTTGTAATCCCTGGGATCAATTCTTCTGAGAATAAAGATTGACTGCTCCAAAGTAATCACTAAAATCCTAAAATGTCTCTTTAGTTTGTAAAACGAGTAAAATAATTTAAAACAATTGATGCCTAAAAAACTTGTCTGGGAAATAAACAATGAGGTAAATGGGACACTGATTTTGCATCTCATTCACGTTAAATAAATCTAAAAATCGATTGTTCGGAGAATGAATATCGATTGTCACAAAGTAGGCACTAAAATCATAAAAATTCTCTTTAGTTTTTGCAATTAGTAAAATGATTTAAAACAATTGATGTTTAAAGAACGTGTCTGAGAATAGACAATCAGGTAAATGTGACACCGAGTTTGCATCTCATTTACGTTAAATAAATAATTATACAATTCCTTTCAATGCTATTAGAAGGGAATAGTCGTTGAAATACATCAAGTTCTTTAATTATTTTTCCCTCTGTACTTTTTCTCACTTAAGTCGTTCTTCGAAAATGATGCAATTATTGTTTGTAG
This sequence comes from Synergus japonicus, assembly GCA_900474275.1. Taxonomy (NCBI): domain Eukaryota; kingdom Metazoa; phylum Arthropoda; class Insecta; order Hymenoptera; family Cynipidae; genus Synergus; species Synergus japonicus. Next base: position 69,125 of record UCOH01010660.1, read on the forward strand.
AAGCTTGGAAAAAGAAATCAGTCTTATGTTTAATTGCCAGAACTGTGGAAAAAACTTACAAATTGCTTCGTACTTAAATTACTATACATATTGTCCAATTGTCCAAGAAGTCCTTTCTCTCGACATCGACGGTCAATACTTACAGTACAATGGAAACTGAGACACATAGAGAAATACAAATATTCCTCTCCATTTCATAACTGAATGCATTCAAGGAAGGAAACGCCCTTATTCACGTAATATATAAGATATTGCATCAAATTTTATCAAGTTTTTAGAAAATTTCGTATGCATACTAAATATAAAAGAGAATCATAAAAATGTACTTGAAAATACTGCACTCTTTACCATTTTTTAATAATAAATCATGCCAGTATGATAATTGAGTAGGTCGTTGACATGCATAAAAGATCCGGAAGTACTTAAAAGAAAAAAAGAGAGCTACTGGTCCAGTGCTGTTTGCATAAATTTTCGTGTAATATAATGATGATAATAAGTGTAAGCAATTGTACATATATATATATATAATAAGTTCTATGAATGCAACCGATTGCAACTAACAATGTTGCATAATTGTTAATTCAGACTTCAAACAAAAGATTTCAAATTCAGCAGTTTAAAATTTCACAATTTCGATAATATAAATAACGGATGAAGATATAAAAAAATATTTTAAAACATTGAATATTCAATATACATCAGCGTTCATTATTGAAAGTAGCTAGCTTTGTTCTCTCTTGAAATCTAGTGTAAATCCTCTGAAATCTTTTTTCATCCTTTAAAATCCCATGAAAGCACTTAAAATAATTAATTAATTAATTAATTAATACTCGAGTTGCATAACTCTTATATATGCTTTCTCTGTAAATTACAATCATTGATCGTAACTATAATTCAAATTGCCTTGAATTATTTAATTAATTTCTGTTTAATAGACAATTTCAAACAGCAAAATCTCCAAATGATCATGTGCCACTTTTTTCACACATTATCTTAAATAATAAAGAAACTAAGCCGAATAGTGAAGGGTGTGATTAAAATTTTAAGAAAAAAGTAATTTTACGCAATTATTATATGCGTTATTTCAATTTATGACACTTAATTTTACCTAATAACCTGAAACGCTCGGAGCATAATAAATTCCTGGGAGACACGAGATACGATCGCGTAAGTCGTTTCGTTACTTTATATATTTTTTTACAAACAACTAACTCAGAGTTAATCAATCTTAAAAATACATCATAATTGGTAAAGAGGAAAGAAATTGATTACTTATGTACACGATGTATAAACAATGAATGAATGAATGAATGAATGAATGGTCTGGAAATTTCATTTTCCACTTATGTTTTGTTTTGCATTTCTTTCTAGTGGATATTTGTGAAACATGGAATTATCTTAGCATTTCTGTATCATTTACTGCACTATCGTTTCTACATCAAAGATATAATTTACTTCATCTGCATAATTTGTCTCTTTAGAAAATATCAGATCCGGAAATGAGCATTCAATCAGCGACTATGGATAGCCAATTAGTATAGAAAATTCACAACTGATCAGAATCGAACATTCATTGTTTATTCATTTATGGCAGATCGGTGAATGAGGTTTCTATTTTTGAAGAAATGTCAATTTTTCTGAGGTCCGTTATAGACGCACAGAAATTGAAACGCTTCTCGAGATTCTTCAATAAAATCAGCATACTCTGCTTTAATTCTGAAAGTATATGTTTTGTCCGTGATTAAGTTGCTACTAAAGAAAATGGTTTATTCATGCTACGCCATAGATGGGATCTCATTCGTATTCTATAGAATTTAGTACCGAACGTCTAGTTTGCTAAAGTTATGTACTTTCTCAGGTAATAATATTTCACAAATAATAGATAATAACAAAGTAATAATAGGTGATTGTAAAATTATATTATCAATTCTTGTGAAGAGACAGAAGAAGCTTGATTTTATCAATAAACAATAAATTCTGGTGTGTAGAAAAAAAAGAAACGAGGGAAAGCTGTAATGAGCAAAACTAATTTCAATATACCTCAGATTACATAATTCGGTTGTAATTACTCTGTAATTATTCCTGGTCAAATACAAAGATATAGAGCTATTAGAGTTTCCTATGATTATGAATTCTTATGCACTTTGGAACAATTTCTTATAGAAACTAGATGGAAAAAAACATTTTCTTAATTTTCTGTTCAAAAAAATGAAATAATGTCTTTCATTATTTCTTAACGCGATCCCTAGCGAAAGCTTCGGATTGAAATTCATTTCGGATCAATCCGAAATTTTACGAATCATTCCGGAATTTGTATCCAAACCAAACAGTTTCATTCCGATCTAATACGAAGGAAGTTTTCAAACCGAATTAAGCAATCAGAAATTTTAATCCAAATGAATCCGCCAATCCGAATTAATCAGAAATAATCTGAAATTACAATCCACGTAAATTCATCAATCCAAATGAATCCAAATTAATTCGATCTACACGAATTAATCCGAAAGATTCGCAAAAATTCGAATTCATTTGGATTGAACGGATTCATTCCGATCTTATCCGGAAGACCGATCTTCTAATCTGAATTAATCCGAACCCATTGATAAAAACAATTCGAGCCATTAATCCGAATGAATCCGCCAATCCAAGTCAATCAAAATTATTCCGAATAAATCCCATCAATCCGGATGAATCCGGTAAATCAGAACTGAATATGAATTCGTTCTATCCGGATGATTCCGAAAAATTCGGATAAATTCGAATTCAAACTCATATTGGCGGATTCATTTGGATTAAATATTAGGATTTCCTTTGAATGGGTTTTAGATTAATTCATATTGAAAACTTCCTTCGGATTAGATTGGAATAAGACTGTTTGGTTCGAATCGCCTTGTTGGAAGTAAAAATATAGAAAAAGATAGAAATTTGATGAGAGAAGGGGTTAGAGATTTTCTATCCCTCCCAAGTGTACACTTTGCATCCATAAAATGGTTATGTTTTGCTATCTTCGTGTATATCCATCGTGTATATCCATCAACTTCTATCCGTCAGTCTACGTCATCCAGAAAAAATTTGACTATCTTTCTATCTACCATTTTCAATCTTTTTCTGTCCATCGTTTTAAACTTATCAATTTTTAAATTTTGAGAATGCATAATTATATTTTAAATACAATATTTTGTACATAAATCCAATCAAGATCTATCCCAATCTATCCATTGTTTAATCATCTCTATCTTTTTCAATCTCTTTGTTAAATCTATAACTTATATCTTTAATCTCATTTAATCCTTGTCTATCCATCTCTATCCCTTTCAATCTTTTTGTCAGTATAATCACTAACCTATTCCTAGTAGAATGAAAAAAGAATAGAAAAGGATTGAGATGATTAAATTAAGGATAGATACAGATAGAAATGCAGTGATTAAAAAGGATACACTTAAAATACACTTTCAGAGAGATAGGAAAGGATTGAAAAGACTATACAAAGATAGAAATGGATTGAATGGTAAAGATTTGAATGGATAGACTTGATAGTATACTTCAAGGAAGATAGTAAGGGATTGAAATTACTATACGTGGATAGCTGTGAATATAAAGGTATGGATTGAAAAGTATACGCTTTCTAGTAGATTGTAAAAAGGATAGAAAAGGATTGAGATTACTCGATTAGGATATACATTGATAGAAATGTAGTAATTCTAAAGGATCGACTTGTTAGTACAATTCAAGAGAGACAGGAAAGGATTGCAATGAATATACAAGAATAGATGTAGATAGAAAGATAAATATTGAAATGGATAGACTTGACAGTATGCTACAAAAAAAGCTTAGAAAAAGATTGAAATGATTATACAGGGATAGATATGGATATATTAGTAGAGATTGAAAAGGATAAGCGTGGAAAAGAGCTAGATAAGGATTCAAATGATTAGACCAGGGACAGACATGTTTAGGAAAGTAGGGATAGAAAAAGATTGGTGTGGATAGGAAATTATTCAGTCGAAGATAGATGAAGGATACGGAAAGATAGAAATATTGAGATTCAAAAGGAAAGAGATTATTATAGATTAAAAAACAAAAAAAGAGATAAAAATAGATTGGCATAGATAGGGATGGATACATTTGTTTTCATTTTTTCTTTCTATTTCAATCCTGAAGATTGAAAAAGATTCAAATAGATAGACTTTCTCTTTTTTTACTTCCAATAGGGCGGGTTGTCTCGGATTGATTCAGATATTAGGAATTTTTGTTTCGACCTTTTAGTTTTTTGTTTGAAACTATCATCAAGGAAGTTGAATTCTTCAATTCGACTTTGCCGCTAAACTCCCTTAATTCTAAAAACGGAGAGTTCACTACAGATAATGGAGAAATTCAAAAGCAATTTTGCAACTGCTATTATTCTAGCAGTCAAGGTTAAAATCAACTCAGATATCTCATCTTGATATTCCGCTTGGTATACCTCATAATTTTATAATAAAAATAAAATGGTGGTTCTCAGAGAGTCCGAACATTGAAATCTCGGCCTTAACCGTAAAGGGAAAGGAAAGGTTATTATGTATCATTGAAATGAAAGCAAGGCATTAGCGGTATTTTCCGAGTTCTTTATTCCGTAAATAGTGCAACGGATTTGATTCGTATGTTAAATCAACGTTTACGATAAAACATGATCACAAGTTGCACGTCTTAAGTACTATTACAAGCTATCAAGTACAAAACAATTGAAGATAATCCTAAAGCTAGTCAGTCACGTCCAACGTACTCACAGAGTACGAACGTCATTTTTTATTCCATGTATATTTACAAGAATTCCCCGTGGTTAGTTGAGAGTCTAAAAAGTTTAATTGATATTTTCATTCTAAAAGAGAGTTTACGTGATGCTAAATGATTTTTTAAGGGTTTTGAGTCCAATTTTTAAACTCAAAATTCGATTTCTTCATTTTACTTAACAAATATTATAAATATAAATATTTTAGTTTTATGCTATTCCTTTTAGAAATATAATTATGCCTATAGAGTCAAAAAATATCTAATTGTAATATTCATTAAGTAAAATGAAGAATCCGAATTTTCTAGATAGAAGTTGATTCCAACACCCTCAAGGGTATGTGATGCTTTGCCATAAGAGCAATTTACTTTCTCCAACTTTACGCTCTAAATAATAAATATTTTTTTACTAAAACTAGGCCATTAACTTTCGTATGTACGAAACAAAGGTAAATGGCCTAGTTATATCAAAAAATGCCCTTAAAGCGTGAATATAAAAACAACATGTGTCAGTTAAAATTCTCGGGAATTCAAAAATATTATCCAAGTGAGTATATCTTTCTTAATAAATAACATATTAAGTAATAAAAATAAATCTTTTTGTCAATTTTGAGATTTTGACTAAATTTACTGTGAAGTAGAAAATAAAGATTCTTTCAGAGTCTTTCATCAAGAAAAATAAAGGAATGAGAGTTCCTTATCCACAAAGTACCTACTTGGAAAATCTTTTCAGAAACATGTGATAAAGTGAGCAGAAAAAAGTCTATAGATTCCACATTTGGCATAAAAATCTTACGTTTCCCCGCTTTCTACGTACCTATATATGTATATCTATGGCCCCCGCGTAATTGTAATCATAAATGACAATTAGAAGTCGTTTAGTATACACAATCTTAATCACGAGAACAGTAATGAAACTCGGCTGTTCTATTTAACGTTTCGACGAAGCTGGAAAACGTCGTTATATTTTCTAATCGACTAGTCACATATTCTTGAACCGTCATTGCTTCCAGTGAAGATGTACTCTTGTTTTCGACTTTTGCACCATTTTTGTGCACTTTGCATGTAGAGAAGAGAGAACTGCAAATTCCTGATATCTCCTCCTCTTCAATTCGGATCCGAATGCAAATTGCAGTCTGGACTTCCGATCCAGTAAAAAAGTGACCAGCCTATTAGGAGAATTTTCAACGATATGCCTTCGCCTTCTCCGCCCAGGCAAATAGATCTACGCTTGGTATGGCTTCAAAATCAGTACAGGACCTCAATTCGTTTCTAAAATATGAAATAAAAATATTTATATTTTTATAAATCTACCTATCTACTTATGTACGTCTCTATACATATTAGAAAGTGAATTGTAAACTCACCCAAATTGTGGTTTAAGGAAAACATTGCGCTGCATCTCTGTAATGTTGTCGCCATTATCACAGAAGACTCTAGCCAAAGTGGCATTTCGAATGATAGACAATTGATCTACAAAACAAGATAAAAATCATGAAAATCTATAAAACTTATATCGAAATAAACATTTTTTTACTCTGTAAACATACTTCTATTTTAAAAAAGAATATGTGCATAGAGCGAAAAAATATCTATTTATAATTTTTGTTGAATAAAATGAAGAGATCGAATTTTGAAATTCGAATTGTGATAAAACACCCTTAATAAATACTTATTCTTATTATTTAAAAAGTATAATAGTACATTAACTTTTTTGTATTCATTTTCGATTAATTCTTTTTAAATAAAATATGAAAATAAAATTTTCATTTTAAATGAAATAAGTTTTGACATCAAACTCTTGAAGATTGCCCAAGTTCGTCTTCGATTTTTAAATCACCCATTATTGAATTTTTATTTAATTAACATTTTTTTTTATTACCTGGGGTGAATGAATGAGGCTGCATATAAGAATCATAAAAGAATCTATCAGTGCGCCTCGTTCTCGCAAATTGTTCAGAGACCAAACAACGGAATGTTGGTCCCAACAAAGCATCTTCTGCAGATCTTTCTGCCATTCCTCCAATCACAAGGTCCACGTCGTTAGGACTGGTGTAAAGATTTCGAAGCTTCCTTACCATCTAAAAGAAATACAAATAGTATCAATAGTATTATTTTTTACATATAGAAATTTAATCTCGAAGTGTTTAAGAGTCTTGAATACATCCAATAAAATGAAGGATTCGAATTTTGATTTAATTTTTAAGGGCGTTGGACCCAAATGTTAAGCTTAAAATTCCATCCTACACTTTACTCAACCAAAATTATAGATAAATACTTTTTCGCTCTGTAGCGCTAATCTTTTTTCAAATATAAGCCTGCATACAGAGCAAAAAAATATTTAATTTCTATACTTTTTGCATAAAATGAAGAATTTAAAATCTGACTTCAAAATTTAATATTTTTATTTTACTTAAAACATATTTCAATTAGATATTTTCTCGCTCTGTACGCATAATTCTAGTTAAAAGTTGATTAATTCTACAGAGGGAAAAAATTGAAAATTTAATATTTCTTGAGTAAAATGAAGAAATCGAATTTTTAGATTAGAACTTCGCTCCAACACCCTTAATTCAATAATAGTCAAGTTCATCGCAAACCTCGCTCGGTATGAAGTCCAAGAAGTCGTCAAACTTTTTCGCAGTTGGAAATCCGCAATATTTGCGATAATGATTGTATCCTGGAATTCCATGGTCACGACCTCGTTGAATATCAAGACTCACAGCGTCAAAACCGAACTCGCCGGTAGTCTTAAATAACCACTGAGTCATCTAGAATCATAATAAAAAAAAACATATTAATCACAATCGAGTCAGATTTATGTTTTTATGACTTCGGCTTAATTCCGATAGGAATTTTTTGTTGTAATTTCGGTTTGACATGGATAGGACTCTTTGTTTTTTTTTTCTTGGATTGGTTAAGATTCATTCACATTGAAAGTTCGAATTTCAAAAAAAAAAAGTTCAATTCGGTTTAAAAATTTCTTTCGCACTAAATATCTTTTAATAAATTTAATACCCATTAATAGTATTTGTTAAGCAAAATAAAGAGATCGAATTTTGAGATTGAGAGCTAGGATCTAACACCCTTAATGAATATTTTACATCGTAACTTTCAATCGTTTCTTTTTTCCTGAGTAGAGTATCAATAAATAAAATTTATATTAAAAATCCTTACGTCAGAAACCACGTTTATGTCCATTTTCTGAGAAGGTTGGGTAGTAATGCCTCTTATAATTCCATCAAATACGTCATCGGATTCAATTGCATTTGGTTTGAAGAAGTTGTCCTTTAGACGGAGTGTTTGGTTAACAACTCGAGTTTCATCCAGCATACTACAAACATTTTTTAATTAACGCAATTAATAAAGCATTATTTTTTCTTTAAGAGCGTTAAATCCAAGTTCTAATCTCAAAATTCTGACTAAATTTTACTTTAAAAATATTACAATTATAATTTTCTCGCTCTTTAGATGTACACAATTTACAAATATAAGTATGACTACAGTGAGAAAAAAATCGTAGTTTTAATATTTCTTTGTTAAAATGAATTTAAAATTTTAATATTTGTTGAATAAAATGAAGAAATAGAATTTTGATATTAGAACATAGATGAAATAATAATTTTTAAAAGAGAAGAGCAACTACCTCAATTTGCTTTGCTTCAACGACTTCACAAATTGTAAAGCTGCTGTTGCAGCTTCATTGCTAACGGCAGGATCTTCATCAGAATTATAATTCTGATTATGACCAGCTTGAGTCGTAAATCCAGAAGTTTTGATATATTTCTGGCCAAGTAAAATTGGTAACCATTCATTGAAAGTGATATGCTGAATTTCAGCAATTACTATACGCCTCGCTTCTTGGAAGAGAATTTCATCAGTCCACAAAGGATTGAGTCTAGATAATTGCTCAGCAATTCGGTTGTGCTCTCTGTGCCAAATTGTATGCATCACAGCCAATTCAGGTGCGAAGTTTACTCTATCGTCACCTACAATTCGAAAAGATACATTAAATTCAAAATTCAAAATAATAATCCAGATAATAATCAATTTAGTTAATAAAATTACCAGCTATGTAGCACTTTGAAGATTGACACAAAGATGAAGGTTCAGAGTCTGCAGTTGACAAATATTCTCGGTTATTTTGAATTTCGCTTCGAAGTTTACCTCCCTCGAAACTTCGAAGTTGACGAGATTTTGTCAAGGTGGAACCATATATAGTCGAGCCGTCCAAAAAGTGGGTCACTTGATTCATCTGTAAGAAGATAAACTGTTAACCCCTCATTCATGTCCTAGGATTCAGTCTTAACCTTATGCCTATTTTTTTTAATGTTTGGAATAAAAATGAAAATTTATTTTTACCTGCTCGATTGGACCAAGACTGCAATCTGATTTGATAACAGGAAGTGACCTGACGTAACTCATACAACGGATGGAGTATTTTGAATAAATTGGATCGTGATCAGGCACCTGAATGGCAGCACAATCAGGATGGATGAATCGTGGTGTCAGCCAGTTACCATCATCTTGGCAGCAGGATATCGGCATTCCATTTGTAACTGTTCCCAAACAAGAAAAATTAATAATATATATTACCTCAGCTAAATAAATTTAAAATAAAATTTAAAGTACTTTTTAGTCTCTAAGATGTATGCAAAACTTACTTATAAAAATACTTTCTAGTCCACAGAATTTTTTCTAGAATTTTCTACTTGCTCTTGCGCAACAATTGTCTTAGTGCGTGTCCCTAATTACCCCAGTACAGGGACAATTAGGGACACATGACACTCATTAACTTTTTTACACACACCCCAAACCACCCCTGTTGGAAGTAAAAAGACAGAAAGTCTATCCATTTGAATTTTTTTCAATCTGCAGGATAGAAATAGAAAGAAAAAAAATGTATCCATCCCTATCCATGACAATCTATTTCTATCTCTTTTCTAATCTACAATAATCTCTTTTCTTTTGAATCTCAATATTTGTATCTTTCTGTATCCTTCGTCTATAATCGACAATAATTTCCTATCCTCTATCTATCCACGATAATCTTTCTTTATTCTACGTCTATCCACACCAATATTTTTCTATCCCTTTCACAATCTATTGCAGCGCGTATATTTTTTAATCTCTACTAATTTATCCATATCTATCCTTGTATAATCATTTCAATGTTTTCCTATTTCTCTTTAAGCCTGTTGCAGTATTTCACGAAAACATGTAAACAAACACAGAAAAATAGCAAAATCTGTGGAATGCCTTAAAATCCGTCATTGTGTCCACATCTTGCCAATACGCGGTGTTTGACGTCGCAAAAATGATGTGTTTGGAGTATCGTTTTTTTTTATCGACAATCTTTTGGTTGTACGACAGGAGCTATCTGCTTATTTTCTGCAAAAAGAAATTTGTTTGGCTAAAAAGTGAATTTCTACAAGTGTGGAGACGCAGGTTGAGGGCTGCGGGTAAACAGTACTTACATTTTGCCAAGTCCCTGTCCGAGCAAAAAAGGCACAAAACTTCACTCCAAGGGTGCTTCACTCACTCAGAAAAAATTTCTGAATCTCGCTATGCACTTCAAAGCCCGAGCACTTACGAAAATCGTGTAAAAAAAGAAGTTTGAGAAATCGCGTACTACACATGTGCTAGTTACTTGAATATAGTTACTGGACCTGTCAGCTGTTTCGCACGGTCGCCAATTGACCATTGTTACCATTATTATTACTGTATTAATAATGGCCAATTGGCGACCCTGCGAAACAGCTGACAGGTTCAGTAACTATATTCAAGTAACTAGCACATGTGTAGTACGCGATTTCTCAAACTTCTTTTTTTACACGATTTTCGTAAGTGCTCGGGCTTTGAAGTGCATATCGAGATTCGCAAAATTTTTCTGAGTGAGTGAAGCACCCTTGGAGTGAAATTTTGTGCCGTTTTTGCTCGGAAAGGAACTTGGCAAAATGTAAGTACTGTTTATCCGCACCCCTCAACCCGCGTCTCAACACTTGTAAAAATTCACTTTTTAGCCAAACAAAGTTCTTTTTGCAGAAAAGAAGCAGATAGCCCCTGTCGTACAACCAAAAGATTGTCGATGAAAAAAACGACACTTCAAACACATCATTTTTGCGACCTCAAACACCGCGTATTGGTAAGATGTGGACACAATGGCGGATTTGAGTAAAGTCTACATTAATTTTTAGTGGTTTGAAAATGCTCCAACACCGTTAAGTATAATACTAAGTCTATCCATTTCAATCTTTACCATTCTTATCCATGTCTATCCTTAATATAATCATCTCAATATTTTTCTATCCTTTTTTGTAGCATATATTATCAAGTCTATCCATTTCAATATTTTGCTTTCTATTTACATCTATTCACATATAATAATTTCAATCCCATATTATATTTCTTGAATTGTATTTTAAGTTATCGTTTACAATCACAACATTTCTATCCGTGACTATTCTTAATCTATAATCATCTCAATCCTTTTCTATTCTTTTTTCAATATACTAGGAATTCTATCCTTTTCAATCCATACCTTTATATCCACGTCTATTTGCGTATAAGATTTTCAAACTTTTCTATAGTTTTTGAAGTAAACCTACTATTAAGTCTATCCATTTCAATATAAATTAGTGATTATACTGACAATCAGATTGAAAAGGATAGAGATGGATAGACGAGAAATAAATGAGATTGAAAATATAAGTTATTGATTTAACAAAATGATTGAAAAAGATGGAGTTAAATAAACAAGGGATACATTGGGATAAATCTCATTTGGATTTATGTACAAAATATTGTATTTAAAATATTATTATGCATGTTCAAAATTTGATAATTAATAAGTTTATAACTAAGGATAGAAAAAGATAGAAAAAAATAGAGCCCAGTGAAGACGATGGAAACACCCTGTTAGAAAGAAAAATATAAAAAAGGATAGAAATTTTTAGATAGAAATGATAGATTTTCTATCCCTCCCAAGGCTCTATCTTTTCCAATCTCTTTCTATCATTCTATCCTTCCCAAAAAAAATATAAAAAAATTTATTCCGCATCAATTCGAATCATTCCAGAATTTATATCCGAATCAAACAGTTTCATATCAATCTAATCCGAAGAAAGTTTTCAATCCGAATTGATCCGAAACCATTTAAAAGCAATCTGAACCTTTAATCCGAATAGATACGAATGAATGCGCCAATCCGAATTAATCAAAATTAATCCAAACTTTCAATACGAATAAATCTCGTCAATCCCGATGAATCCGAACTTTCAAACTGAATGAATCCGGTCAATGCGGTCAATCAGGAATTTCAATCTGAATAAATCAGAATATATCTGTACTAACCGAATCAATTCGAATGATTCATAAAAATCGGATAAATTCGGATTAAATCGGATTCATTCAGGTTTAAAATTTAGATTTTTTTTTAATGGATTTCTGATTAATTCGGATTAGAACGTAATGAAATTATTTGGTTCTAATACAAATTCTGGAATGATTCGGAAAATATTTTTATTCTGTTTCGATCCTCAACTTTAAACTTATTAATTTGCAAACTTTGGAAATGAATAATAATATTTTAAATACAATATTTTGTGCATAAATATTATTCTAATCTTACCGCTAACACATGTAACCTCTTTTGTCAAACTTATGATATTTCTTGTTTAGTATCTCTTTTTATTTTTACATTTGGATTCATTTTTCCTTTCTATTTCAATCTTAAAGATTGAAAAAAATTCAAATAGATAGACTCTATCTTTTTACTTCCAAAAAAGAACCCTGATCTTACCTATCATTAAATCATTTTTAAGGTAATTAAATATCTTACCCATTTTTCGAACTGGAGTATAAGCTATATCGTGCAAAACAAATTCACTCCACTGCATCACAACCAAAGTTCTCGAAACGTCTGTTTGTTCCTCTGATTTTGATAAACTTGTACTAATTACTCTTGGATTCGGAAGTGCATGTTGTCCTCGTCTCTCATGTCTTGGCTCTTGTATGCCTGAACATGAAATAAAATATTAGATTTCACTCAAATAATAGCTGAAAATCAAATTGGAGACTTTTTTTTAATATTCAACATTTTCTCATTTCAATCAGCAGATATTGGAAATAAATATCTTCTTTTTTATAGAATTACTTTGTTTCGAAAATAGAAATGTATCTATAGAACGAAAATATATTTTATTTGAATACTTTTAAATTTGAATATTTTACATATTCAAAATCATCTTTTTTTTTTGTACTCCAATTTGACTTGATAATCTGATGCAGCGCGAGAGAAATGTAATGAGTAGCGCAATGAATCGAGATTGTAAATAATGCGGTGTTTTCAGTTCTAAGCTACTATTCCTAACACTCCTATTCTTTCCAGATAATCGAAGAGTATACGCAATGAACGTTGAAAAGTCATATCATAATGGGACTTATGTTTTAAATAGAAGTATGTACGTGCGTATAATGAAATAGTGTATAATTTTAATTCTTTTTGTGTAAAATGAAACGAATTAGTTTTGACGTTAGATCTCGATTTTGTCGATTGAAAAAAAGTTTGAAAATTAAATATTTTTTGCTCTATAGACAAACTTTTATTTAAAAAAAAAAATACCTAGCGATAGAGAGCGAAAAAATATTTAATTATAATATTCGTTAAGTAAAATGAAGAGATCGGAATTTTGAAGTTAGAACTCGGATCCAAAGTCCTTATTAATAAGGTCTTTAATAGAGTTTTCAACGTTCAAATAGAATACAATAACCCTTTAAGAAGAACAACTCTCGCGCTGCAATACAAAAAGGTTTACTCTTAAAATTCGAAATTATTTTTGAGGTGATTTAAACATTTTCCCTTTAAAAGGAAAAAAAAAGGCTGAATGTTTTAATTGCATCTCACGTCAAAAATAGAGATCGAATTATAAATTATTCCTAGTGAGTTAACAAAGGTTTCTTGTCAAGCGAATCGAAAATGGAAAAAAAAATCATTTCAGGAGGAAATACGTTTTTTATTTAAAAACTTGGAATAGTTAAACTTGAGTAAAAAGAATCGGAATGAAATAAAATGTTGAATCGGATTTTTAGAAAAATTTGTATAAACCCTCGTAAGAGTTATGTTCCAAATCCATTACGCTTGTCAAGAAACTACCCAGAAACCCCTGTACCGCATGAAAGTGAAGCTCGACTAAACTCTTATACATATAATATAATAATATGTAATAATTATATAGTATATGATACAATATTATAGGTATATCCGAATTAGGTTACATACACTTCTATTGCTGGATAGAATCTCCCGGGGTCACCCTATTGTAGGCAGTATTATTCACTGCTACACTCAGGCATTTTATGCTCTATGTGCCTTATCGCACAATAACTGTAATGCAAATCACAGAATATATTTTGTTAAGCCAATCGACGAACGTTTATCCACCAGAACTTAAAGATGATTCCATACGTTTTTTTCCCCCAAAGAGATAATAATTTAACACAATCTAAAAGAGAGATTTGTTATATTTTTATTTTCTCAATATTAGATTAAGAAAAATGGAATCTCTATCATGGAAAAAAGTTTACAATTATAGCGAAATTGCTTCTACTTATAAACTAGAAATATCTCGAAGTGAGTCACTCTGGATAAATAAACTAGTTTCTTGCTTCACCTATTGGCTGGATTTATATTTGGTTATATTTCGTAGAATTGTAAGTGATATTAAAATATTTAAAAATTTTAAAGAAATATGTAGAGATTTCAGTATATTTTAATAGTTTTTAAGGATCTTCAAGGGAATTCAAATTTAAAAAGGTCTAAAGAAGTCTCAAAATATTTTAAAAGATTTAAAAACAATATCAAAAGATTTTTTAGGTGATTTTAAAAGATCTCAAGTAATTATTAGGAATTTTCTAAATCTCTTTAACTCTTTGGAAAAAGTATTTTTTATCTGATTTCATATGCTTAAAATTATACACTCACTTCGAGACTTATAGTTTAAAGAAGCAGCTTTTACAATTGGATTATTTTAGATCTTAGAATCAAGTTATTGAATATTAATATATGTATTATATTAAGATAACATTTTTTTAAATTATCATAAGCAGATATTTGGGAATTTTTATATGAGAAGGCATCAAACGTTCAAAGGCTGTAAATAATTGATTATTATTTCACAAAGAAAACAAGTCATTTTCATAAAAAGACAAATGTGCGCATTTTGCGACAAAAGTGTGACTCGGTGTAATAAAAATACAATAGTTGAGTTTTTAAGTATTTTGCGGTTATTATTGAATAGCATTTTCCATCCGCCTGAAATTCTAAATGAAATCCCTTCTTCTCTAATTTGAATTACCCAGATAAGCTGCAAGAATAAAATAACCCGGGTAGAAATTGAATCAATAATTGACCCCACAGCAAGTACGGTATTATTCGGTTGCTATTAGAAAAAATGTCAAAAATGGGGCTACTAAGGTCCCAGTAGGGATGTTCTATTTACACTTGGGGTTTCCTAGCTGGCGCCCTAATGTAGGCACTAATGAGAGACTAATCAGGTCCTAACTAAATTCGTAAAAATTTTTAAAACAGCAATTTTGAAAACCATTTTGAAAAATCAACTTTAATTCTTACATAATTTAACATTTCTTTCAATTTTTGAACTATTTCTTTTATAAAATTTGACTTTAAAAATTGGAACTTTCAAAGTTTAACAGTTGAAGTCATGATTTTCAAAAAAAAAAAAAAAAAAAAAAAAAAGAAAACAATTAGTTAGAAGTTTTTTAATTCAAAATAAATATTCCTATCTTAAAAAAGAGAATGTATCGAATTTCAAAACAATCTTCAGATTATTTTCGTTTTCAAAAAGATTATTAAGACACAGAATACGCATTTTACAAAATTTATTGAAATTTAAGAAATATTAAAGGATTTCAAGGTATTTCAAGGAATTTTATGAAGTTTATTCCGATTTTCAGAAATTTTAAGGGATTTTGCCAGTTATTGAGGTTTTACAGAAACTAAAGAAATTTAAAGAATATAAAAATCTACTAAAGAGTTTTCATTGGATTTTTAAGTAATTCAAAGTATTTATCGCGATTTCATGGGGTTTTAAATAATTTTAAAGCATTTCAAAAATTTCATTGGATTTTTAGATATTTTGAAGGTTTAAATGGGATTTAATGGGATTTTGAATGGGATTTTAAGTAATTTTATGGGATTTTATGATATTTTTGGAGATTCTAAGTAATTTTAAGCAACTTTAAAATATTTTATGAGATATTAAGTAATTTGAAGAATATTTATTTCAGGTTTTAAAGAATTTGGTCAGATTATATTGGATTTTCAAGAATTTTCAAGAATTTAACGAAATTTCAAGCAATTTTGATTAATTTTAAGAGATATAATAATACTTTATGAGATTTTAAGAAATTTAAATTAATTTTAAGGAATTTTACCAAATTTTGAAGGATGTTAAAGGGATTTTAAGATATTGTATGGGAATTTTACGAGATTTCATGGGTTTGTCAGGAATCTTATGGGATTTCATGAAACATAGGATTTTAAATAGCTTTAAGGGATGTGTCCATATGTTATGGAATTTTAAATAATTCTATGGGATTTTACATCCACTAGATTTTACAAACTTTCAGTGGATTTTCAGAAATTTTAAGAGATTTAATGAGACTTCTATGGGACTTTGATTAATTTTAAGTAATTTTAAGAAATATCAAGTAAATTTACAAAATTTCGAGGAATTTCACGAAATTTTTAAGGATAATAAAGAAATTTTAAGAAATCTTATAAAACTCATGAAGATTTCTGAAATTAGATAAAGAATTACAATATTTTATATTTCAAGAATTGAAAATTTTCAATTATTTTTTCTACTAATAAAAGGTGTGCAAAAACGAGAAACTAATCGCGCGCAGATCATAATTGCTAGTTCACTAAATAATAAATACTTGCCTCCTAAGGTCTGCGTAGACAACGCAGCGCTAGTTAGAGTTTCTACCTAGTTCTAATAAAAGTGGGAAAAACTAATTAGAACGCAACTTGGACCCTACTACAATTTCTACCCGGGAATCGTTGTAGTGAATTCTGATTATGGGAACTTTTCTGCCTAATCGAGGATCCTTCTCTAAAAAATGCATGATTTCGAAAACTTCGGGAAAAATGGAGGAAACTGAATTTTCTCTTATGGTGATTAAGAATTATTTCAACGAGATTGATGTATCTGAGTCTATGAATCGGATGGTATAAAATGACTCAAACTAATGAGTGATTTCTCAACATTGGAAGCACTCTTACCATCTATGTAGTTTGGGAAGAGAAGTCTAGTGTAGGCAGTCATTGCGCTTCCGAGCTTAGGGTTTTCCAAATTATTGCAACTGCCATCAATCGACCTATATCTCAAATTTGCGTTGCACTCGTATCCCTGATTAAATGCACACGCGGCATTCAAAGCAGTTCCTTCCAACTTTACGGTTGAGATAAAACGTGCACATTCGTTGTAAGATAAACCATATCTATAAAAGAAACAATTTATTATTTACTATAACAGAAATTTATCCGGTGTTTACTGAAAAGTCTATATTGACAAGAGAAATCGGTTTGCAATCGAATAAAAATATTCCTCAAACCGCCAAAGTAATTCGAATTTTAATGTTTTCATTAACTTCATTAACTTTATTCATAAATTGTATTAAGTTGCGGTTGAAAGCTATTTTGAGAAATATGGAAAAACAACTGCTATATACCTAATGAAAATTTTTAGCTAACTATGTTTTCTGGAAAAACAAGAACATAAATTAAGAATTATGTAATACCTTCGGCAGTGATGTTGCAAAAGATAAGAGGAAGCCTTGACAGCAACTATGGCGTCTACTGCTTTTTCCAAAGCATCTTCACTGGGATATGAATAAACATATTGACTGTGACTTGGGCTATTATTCGAAAGTCCAACTCCAGCACTCACTATGTTTGTTTCTAATCGACTGAGAAGTTTGACCAGCATGTCTCCATAAGCAATAGAAGCATTCAAAGCACGTTCATCAATTTTTGGCCAGGTCTTCTCATTTAAATTTCCCATCACAATGAATTCACGTCGATAATCAAAATTCGGGATAGCTGCAAATAGCAGAGAGAAATATTTAGTGAATCTAATTCTAAATGTTTTGAGTTTTGAAGTTTGAACAGTGCTAGGTACTTAGTTAGTTAGTTCCAATTTATTAATCTTCAATTTTAATTAAAATCTTCATAAACGTAACTCACCCGTAGAAGGAGAGAGTTCATTTTGAAAGGGATTTAAAATTTTAAATCCACCAATTGAATGGCCGATCCCAAGAAAACCCAAACTCTGCAGGAAAACCCAAATCATTGCCAAAGTCGCCACCGAAAATGCCATGACTCCTCCAGCTGCAAAAAGTCAAATGATTAACAATGAAGCCAATACTTGTATTTTATTATGGTCTTATATGCATCATAATCATAAATTGCAACTCGGAATAGCACTTATGTTACTATTAACCAGGAAAAGTTTATTATGATATGTTCACAATGTCGTAATTTTTAACGCGCATCTCGGATTAGTAAGCAATATCTCCAATTAATTTGGCTCAGTTGACGTAATGGGAAGACAATTTTTTATTTTCCTCATGCAAACGTGATGCGAACTGATTGTATTGATTGATTGCTTCAGTCACGATTATGTCTATCTGTTTTATTTGCAATTCCTTTAACTCCCATAAAATATTTCCAAAATCAGAAAAATCTCTTGAAATCCTTTAAAATTATTAGAAATCTCATAAAATTTAATAAAACACTTGAAGATGCAATGTCTTTTAAAAATCATTAAAATTTCTTAAATTCTCTTAGCATTTATGGAAATTACATGATAAAATTTTAAATCCCTTAAAATTATTAGATTATCAGAAACTTTCGGAAATTCGAAAATCTATAAGATTTAAAATCCAGAAAGCCTTTTTAAAACCCTTAAAATACCACAAATATTTTCAAAATCTTTTGAAATATACGTTAAAATTTATAAAAATCTCTAAAAATTCCTAGAAACGTCTTGAAATTCCTTAACATTTAAAATCCCTGCAAATCCTTATAAATCTTATCAAATTCCATGAAATCCTTAAAAATTCTACAAAACCTTTTAAAAATAAGAAAAATCTCATAACATCCCTTAAAATTTTACTACAACCTTCGAAATCCTTAAAAATTGTACGAAAATCTTTTAAAAATCATATATGTATAGATATTCTTTTGAAATCCCTCAATAAAATTACCTAACAAACTTCAAAATCCCTTAAGGGCATGTATTACTTACCCGATCCCTACCTTACCGACATTTTTTTCTCTGTAACGTTACGTCTACATTCATAAAAATATCAAGTTGAAAATTTATAAAATTAAAGAAAATATGTTAATGTATGTTTGTCTGGTCATAAACTTATGTAAAAATAAAAAAAAATTTTTTTTTTAAATGTCACTATTTAGGACCAGACAAACGTACCTTAAGGCTTTAACTTCAAATATAGAAATTTTCAATGTGGTATCTCAATAAATGTAGACGTAGCGTTACAGAGAAAAAAATGTCGGTAAGGTAGGGATCGGGTAAGTAATACATGCCCTTAAGGGATTTTGAAGTTTGTTAGGTAATTTTATTGAGGGATTTCAAAAAACATGTATTAAACTACATACAAAAATTTTTTTATTAACTTTATTCAATGTTTATATTAAAAATAATGATTGTGCGTAGGCTTCTCAAAATCAAAAGGGTAAACGGTACCAGGGATATCTCGGTAACGGCTAGCTGAAAAAAAAAATCAAAGTGGGTTAGCTTCAGTATTACTAAAACTAGGTCTGTTGCCTGTAATAATTAATATTTATTGAAAAATAACAAAATGGCGGAAAAAAAGAAAAAAATGCATTTTTTTCACTGTTTTTTTTTTTTGTTTAAAAAATTAGTAAAAATGTTACTTTTCAATATATTATAGGCAACAGATCTAGTTCAATTTGTGTGGAATGTGTGGTTTAAATTTTATAAGGATCGGTCGAATAGTTTTCATAAAATCCTTGGTACCGTTTTAAAAACGCTGTTTTGAGAAAAAAGCGTTTAAAACAATAAGAACAGTATGTGTGTCGCCGAGTGACAGATTTGTTTATATGATAGTCTAGCAGGACTGGACTGGCCTAAAGTCTTTGTCATAAAGGGTGCCGGTGTAAATGAGTAATCATAAGTTTAGTCTTGATCAATATTTGATAGAAGAAAGACGTGCCTTCCAGTGTTGCCAGACGGAGGGTAATTACCGTATTTGTACGGTAATTTTGAGCGCCGTAGGGTGTACGATTACCTTACAAAAGAGTACGGTATTTGTACGGTAATTTGGAAAAGTGTAGGGTATTTTTTCCCAAGATTTTTTAACAATACTAGCGCGGAATTACTGGGGGAAATATTCGATATCGTTTGAATTGTCGCGCGGAGCGCTGTCACATAACGATGAAGGCGGGAACTAAACCCCTCACTATATGAATATCACGAAGGAATAATAAGGAGACCGAACTCCCTTTCGCAACATGGAAACAAAAACTAGATCATAAGTCTTTAGAAGAACTTTGTTTGAGTGCGCATGTGCGCAGTTGTGTGTATGACAAAATTTAGATTTTTATAGTGATATAAAAAGAGTTGATTAAGTATACAAGTGGTAAGTATGTAGAATATTATTAAATTTTTTTTATCTTGAAATGTTGAAGTTGTAATAAATCTTTGTTATTATTTCGTTATAATCATACGTTGAAATAAATTTAGTGAATAATTTTTTTTTCTATCACTTCCAAATATATTTTTTATGATAAAAAACCTACATAATGAAAAAAATATCGACCTAGATGTCTAAGATCGAAAATGTAAACCATAGAATATTTTTAAATCTGAACCTTATATTAAAAAAATGTACTTTTTGATCTTTTACATATTATACATATATAGTCAAAGATTTTTTATATTGATTTGAACAACGTTGTGATGCGAGGATTATAAAGGATTTAAATATTTAATAACCTCTCTATTTAATGTCAATTTTAAAAACTTTCTCACTCGCCTACTTTCCCACGAGTAGGAAGAGGACAACTGCGCACATGCGCACTCAAATAAAGTTCTTTTCGATCTACTTTTTGTTTCCAGTTTCGAAAGGCTTTCCACTGGCAGTTGGGTCTCCTTATTA
This sequence comes from Synergus japonicus, assembly GCA_900474275.1. NCBI lineage: Eukaryota > Metazoa > Arthropoda > Insecta > Hymenoptera > Cynipidae > Synergus > Synergus japonicus. Next base: position 90,122 of record UCOH01010660.1, read on the forward strand.
TTCCTTCGTGATGAATATGCTATATGGTGATTATGATGTTTATGGATTTTGCTGTTTGATGTACACTTGTAGGTTGTATTGACTATTGATTATATCATTCGATCAGGATCAGAGAATATGGATGGCGAAAATTC